>SNQJ01S0075306.1:4124-14154 GCA_010110895.2 Picea sitchensis | reverse complement strand
GTATTTGGAGCGGTAGCTCAATAGGAGGATGCCCCCTCGAAGAGGCAAGTGAACAGGAGAGGATCCCTTCCATAATAGGATCCATTGTATGGTGTTGCCTTACCTCAAGGGTTTGGTAATAATAAAGTTGTGGTTTTCTATATGGTTTCATAGATCTTGTGTGGTGATTGTATTCAAATATATTTGGATCGATTGTGATATTTTGTATTCAGTATTGGGTTTGGGGTACCTAGGGAGGTACCCAATGGGAATGTAGTTATGTGTTATTAGTGGAAGTCATTTAATATATGAGAATGTGATCATTCAATGTAAGGTGGACTAGGTTCACTATATTAATAAAGACCCACTATGGTAGTTGGATGTAATAAATGTGAGAAGGCTCTCTAGAAGGTTCCTAGGAGATAGGGAGAGATATATAAAGAAGTGTAGACAATGTAATGAAACATAGTGAAGAATATTGTGATTGTACAAACAATGATTGCTTGAGGAGTTTTATCCTTCCATAAGGATTAATATATGGTGTTTCCCTACCTCATGGGTTTGATATAGTAATGTTGTGTTTTTCTATATTGTTTTTCTATATCTGTTGTGGTGCTTTTGTATTCAGTATTGGGTTCTTAACGGTACATCTTTCTGTACTTCCAGGGTCGTTTTGGGGCCCTAAACAATGTTTTTTTTTGGCTTTCCACAGTCAAAATGTAGACAGAGTTAGTGTTTAATGTGTAGTTCCCGAAAAGACATTTCCAATGAGATGTTGACATAGGGACAGATCTAGGGTTCAACTCTCAAGAGCGCACCAACAAAACCCTAACTACTGGCCCTTTCAGTAACACCTGCGAAGCATATGAAGTCTCACCTGAGGTAGAGGTAGGGGTGGTTGCAGGACTCCAGTGTCTGCAACTGTATCTGGGACACAGATATGTGACTGTAACACCTTAACAAATCACTTAGCAATATATATCATCAATATTTAACCAGTAGTTACTTCGCAGATAAAACCCTAATTACAAAGCATCGCAGTATTCAATCAGATATACTATATTCAAGCACTAAGCACATCCACATAGGCCATATCTACTATTAATCCATATTATTAAGCACATAGCATTAACATATCTATCTACCATTCATCTATATCAAAGAACTAAGCAAGTTAACATATAAACACATCAATACATCACACAAAGGAGAGAAACACAACATGTATGTGGTTCACCCCCACCCTGGGGCTACGCCCACCAACTCTTCATATTATTTATTAGCTTCTTCAATCAGTTACATGCACGGAGCCACAAAAACCCTACTTCGCAGAGGACAAGAGATCTACACACATTTCTAGATCCTCCTTCCTCGGGCTAGGTTACAACACTAAGCCTCTTCTCAATATCTTACACTCACTTGCACTTAGCTCTGTAAGCCTCATACAGTATGCACAAAATCATTCTCCACTCAACACTTAGCACTTTCAATCACATAAATAGAAATTTAAAACTTAGTACCACTTGCAACTGACTCCTCATTACATCGCCTAGTCTTCTATATATATTACAAAATCAGGCCTATACATGGGTAAACACATGGGCCGACATTCCCATACCCGTTACATAAGCCCAAAACCCAAAAATCCCTAAAATGGGGCCAAGATCCCACAATCTCCGCTTCATCTTGCGCTCCCCCTTCAACAGCCTATCAAAGTCCCAAAAATAGGTCAAGTATGATCAAGAATCCTCAAAACTTGGTCAAGTGCCAACATGCCCCCAACAATCACTTGTGACTCATCCCGAGTCACTTTGGTTTGGGTATTTTTGCTTCAAAATCCTCAAGATTGGCTCGAGATTATTCGACTTGTTGTTGTGCCACGACCTCCTATTCAACAAACTCTTGGATGACTACGTCGTTGACAGGTCCCTCTAAGCATTGTTTAGCTGCGGTGATGACTTGCTCCAGTTCTACTCCTCATCCTTCAATCTCTGGGAACAATTGGCAAGCCTCATCCTATACAGGTTGGAGCCTCTAAGTCATTTCCATGACTCTACTCTAGATGGTTTGGACCTACTATTGGGCAGTGCATTTCTCTTGGGATCGCTTCTTCTTTCAATAGCTGACAGGGGCTTCAACTATGCGTGTATTATTTCTGCTTGTTTCTTCAAACTCCTGGAGCTGTGACTCCAGTGCCTTTAGTTCTGGGTTCTCAGTGAGTCGCTCGTAAGTCTGGACATTGCGATCACTTAGTTTCTTACATTCTATGACAAGAGATTTTATTCTCTCAACTGCGCTCTGGGTAGTTTCTTCTCTTTGATTCCTTACATCCTGCGGAGTGTTGGGCATTGTGTGGAGCTCTAAGTCTTATATTATTTGTTGTAGCTTCTTGATATATTACGCAAGATACTCTACTTGATTCCTGACTCAATCTTATGCCTGTGGCTCTAAGCCTGTCACAAAGAGAAGTGCTCTGTTGACTACTTCTTCCACTTCGAGTTGCTCCACGAGCAACTGTTCTTTTCCTTGTTGCATCTGTGTTTTCTCCTCTTCAAACTTTGCCTGGAGAGCAACCTTCTCCTACTCCGCAACGCGACGTTGTTCTATGAGTACTCCTTGCACTTGCTTCAAGTCCTGGGTGGCTTGTTCTATTTCTTCTTGTGCTCATCGAAGGCGAGCTTCGGTTGCATCTGCTAGTTGGCGGAGTTGGGCTGGCTCATCTCCCAACTCTGTTTCTCCTGATCGCAGGGGCGTAGTGGAGACTACACGAATGGATTGAAGGGCCTACTGTACCCCTCAGAGTTCAACCTCAATTCTGTCGTACATTTCCTCCTGCTTGGCTTCTTGTTTCTCCATGATTTCCTGAGAAGCGTCATTTAGAGCTGCTATGATGAAGTAAAAATCATCGGTAGTGAGTACAGTCTGCATCTTGGTCACAATGACTCTTGATTTCTTCCGGGAAGAGGGTTTTGGGGGAGAAACCTTCCTCTTCTTTAAGGGATCAGTCTCATCTCTAGGCGGTGTTACTTTTCCATGATTTTTCTCATCTTCCTTGCCATTTATTTCTTCCACTTCGTCACACCCCCTCAGCCAGGTGATATTAAGGTAGTATTTTCTGAGGTGCTGCTTAAGTTTTGGAACTCTTCAGTCTTCTTCCTTCTGCTGGTTCTGGGTGTGTCTTGTTCTTTGTGTGTGGTCTCTGTAATATCAGGGTTAGACATCTCTATAGGGTTTGCGGGAATAAAGAGGTCTGTCGACCAGTCCTTAGTGATCTCCTCAAGGTCCTCTTCTGTGATCTTGTAGTATGGCTAAAGCTTCTCCTTATGTTCATATTCTCACGCTATAATGTAGATGAAGTGCCAATCTGTGCAGAACTTTATCAGGGGTCGGAACCTCTGTAGAGTGTTCGGAGTCATGGGAAGTTCAACTTCGATGTCTCTCTTTAGCTGGAGGTAAAATGTATTAAAAAATGTGTTTGAATGCCACTTCTTCCCCATATCACTCGAGTACCAGAGTGTGGTGAACTTCACAACAAGAAGCTCGAATGGATCGATGTTCGAGAAGGTCGCACCTTCTGGCATTTCTCAGGAAACAAACATGATGAGGATTAGGAGCCAGCTAAAATGGAATTCATATCCCTAATCCTCTGCTTCACGACAGTCCAGTTCAAGCTGATGAACTAGGTACTTCGCCCAGCTCATCTGTAGACCTTCCACACACTTCCCTGCAAGGTCAATGACAAAGCCCGTGACCTACATGGGTTGGTTCTTCCCTACTAGATTTCCTTCAATTAATTGGCATGCTAGGCACACTACACCACTCTATATGGAAGCTACCTTGTAGCCTCGTGCCCCCTTTTCAACATCGTCGTATGTATCCTTGATCTTCTATGCTAGTGCGCGATATGTGGCTTTTCCTGGATAGAAATCATGCGGTTCGGGTCCTTGCATACTTAGTATAGTCATCCTATGGATCAACATCAGATCGACTATGATACAGTGGTGTAGCCATAAGTAGCCGCCATGGTAACATGAAAGTAGTAGCTTGACACATGCGTTAACTTCCTGGTGCCTTCCAAAGTGTGGGATTATCATTACATTCAACAAGGTGGACTACGCGAGGTTCAGAGTGCATGACTGGGGGATTATCTTTGAGTTCTTCCCCTTCGTCCTGGTCAGGTATTTATACGGTGCAAGCATACTATATTTCTTGTGATCTCCAAGGTTGAAGTCACTGAACTTCAACGTGACGATCTTGTCTTGCTTCACTCGAACTGCGCGTATCCCCTTCAGGAGGTACACAGTAACCATGGTGTACTCAAAATCTCTTGGCACACTATCACGAATTACCACGCCAGCCAGAGGTGGGATGTAGTTGGGCAATATGGTCGAGATCAGCTTCACATTTTCTAGGTCATCTATGTGCTTGGTTCTCTTCTCTGCTGTGGGTCGGGATGGTCCGGCTCCACGAGTAGTCGACAAAGAGGCTTGCACTCTTCTCATCGATGATTCTTGTACAACCACATACATTACTCTTTCAGACATGAACCTTTCAATCATGAGGTCGATGAGTAATTTCTTCACAGACTCTTCGACTGTGCTAAGTTATTCGGACATACACGCTTGTGGTTGAATATCTCAGGTTAGAAGAGTAAATAGTCAATGCAACGGGATGGATGGGAATAACTCGATGATCACTGTGCGGAATCAACTATTTTGCGGGCTTAGATAATCACGGTTGGAAAAAGTGTTCTCGATGCATGGTGCGATGGGATAAACAAATAACTTGGAAATGGATTTCTTGCAATGGGTGAGCATCCTCCATTAACTCAGTTCTGTCCGTTACGACATGGTGCCAACGATATGATGGCGAGATGTCTGACCATAAATACCTTTCTACCCGTTCAGGGTGTCAGTCTAATGGTTATACTGTTCCCAACGATTATATTTCTTCGCTATGGAGAAGTGCCATGTGGCGCTGTTCTGATATCCCAACTAAGTTCTAGTTTTGCAAATTTTCCTTCTGCGAAGTTCCCTCTAGAACCTTCTGTATCTTTTCAATCTTAGCTCTCTTCTTACTTAGTTTTCTAGCCTTCTTTCCAATGAGCTTCGTCTTAGTATTCCCTTTTCCATTTTGATTCTTATCTCCTTTTGGCATAGTAACTTCACGTTGTTGAGATTATTTCCTAATATTCAAGGGTAATACTTCTTCTTTATCCGGGGTAGGTACCTCAGTCTTCTATGAGTCTCCTTGTGTTCTTGAAACTTCGACATCCAAGTCTCTGGTGTTAAACAAATTCGATTTGTTTTCCTATTCTTTAATCAAGTGTGTGATCCTCCTAGTCATGAAATCTTTTAATTATTTCTTCTTCTGCTCTAAGAATTCTTCTTCCTTCCTTCTGGCCCGATCTCTTTCAATCCAAGGATTTCCTAGTAACATAGGAAATGGGGCGCTGTTCGCAGTAAATTTAACAATCTCAAAATCTTCCTTTGTCGAAGTTCCATGGGCACTCATAGATATCTGGGTAAGTCTTCCACATAGGGTTATCATCTTTCCTCTGAATAATCCTATTCCTCCTAATGAAGGAATCATAGCAGGTTTCCCTAAAAGTTTCCAAGTTCTTTCTATCATGATATTCACTTGTGTTTCCTCATCCAGAACATAGTCAATGTTGAAGTCTCCTATTCTTGCTTCTATGCATTCCTTTTCTTTGAATATCTCTAATACGTTGACATGTCGGTGGTCATTCAGGGTTTCTTTCATCTGTAGCAATACTTTCTCTGATTCTTTCTAGGGTTCTACCATGGTTTCAGTTGCTTGACCTTTCTCATGGTCTTCTTGTATCATATTCATCCTTTCAACCTTAACAATCATTCTAGGGCAATCTAAAACTTCATGGTCCATAGCCTTACAACAGAGACAACTAGGTCTTCTACCAGGACATTCCTTAGCTAGATGCCCCAGTCTTCTGCAATCATAACAAAGAGTTAACCCTCTCTTTCTCTTAAATGATCCCCATCCTTTCCTGTACTATGCACTAGGATCATGGTAGCTAACCTGCAAAAAATTATTTCTAGGATCCTGCATCCATTTGTTAGTACAAACATTCTCTCTATGCATAGGTATAACATATCTTTCACTATTCTTATTAGATCTACTTATATCAAATCTTCGTTCATCTATCAGTGCCCTAGTTTTCAAGCTAAGATAGAATCTATCAACCATACCTAGATCCATACTCTAGAAATAAAAATTTCCACTTATCTTACTTCTACAAAGAAAAACGATTACATATCTTACCTCTTTAGTGTCACTTTCACCTTTATCATGGCATAAAGCTCCCAGATCTTACCTCTTTCCTTCAGAATATGACCTCTTTTCTTTAGATCTGACCCTTCCTCTTGGCACAGAGCTCCACAGATCAAGTAGTACTGCATACTAGGGAAATAATTCTATGAACGAAGATTTTCTCTTTTTCAGTTCATATCTTCTCACAAAGCTCCTTTTTCCGCAGTTCCCAGCAATCACAGTTTCAGGTCTCGGCAACAGAACCATTTTTTGGCACAGGGGTAGACCTAGGGTTCAACGCTCAAGAGTGCACCAACAAAACCCTAACTACCGACCCTTTCAAAAACACCTGTGAAGCAGATGAAGTCTCACCCGAGGTAGAGGAAGGGGTGGTTGCAGTACTCCAGTGTCTGCAACTGTAGCTGGGACATAGATCTATGACTGTAACACCTTAACAAAGCACTTAACAATATATATCATCAATATTTAACCAATATTTACTTCTCAGATAAATCCCTAATTACAGAGAATCACAATATTCAACTAGATCTACTATATTCAAACACTAAGCACATACACATAGGCCAGATCTAGTATTCATCCATACTATTAAGCACATAGCATTAACATATATATCTACCATTCATCTATATCAAAGCACTAAGAAAGTTAACATATAAAGACATCAATACATCGTACAAAGCAGAGAAACACATCATGTACGTGGTTCACCCCCACCCTGGGGCTACGTTCACCAACTCTTCATCTTATTTATTATATTCTTCAATCAGTTACATGCACAGAGCAACAAAAACCCTACTCCATAGAGGACAGGAGATCTGTGCACCTTGCTAGATCCTCCTTCCCTGGGCTAGGTTACAACACTAAGCCTCTTCTCAATCTCTTACACTCACTTGCACTTAGCTCTGCAAGCCTCATACAGTATGAAAAAAAGAAATCTCCACTCAACACTTAGCAATTTCAATCACATAAATCGAACTTTAGCACTTGACACCACTTGCAATTGAATCCTCATTGCATCGCCTAATATTATATATATGTTACAAAATAGGGCCTATACATGGTTACACCCATGGGCTGACATTCCCATACCCATTACATAAGCCCAAAACCCAAAATCCCTAAAAAGGGGCTGAGATCCCATGATCTTCGCTTCGTCTTGCGCTCCGCCTTCGACAGCCTGTCGAAGTCCCAAAAATAGGTCAAGCATGACCAATAATCCTCAAAACTTGGTCAAGGTCCAACACTAGCTATCACACACCTAAAATAGAGGTCGTATGCAAAAATTACGACCTTGGGAAGTTGAGGTACCAACTTACCCATCGGGACCCACATAACTTTTGGCGTTTCATCTCCCAGGGTTAGGATTTTGGATGTCTAGGGTTTTGGCATTCATGAGTAATGTTAAAAAGGCCTCTGGATCCTCATTGTAACCATTCTTCTAATACAGATGCGCATAGTAGCCACATCTCTTCTTAGAGATATCTACCACCATTTGAGCAAGCTGTTTTCAGTTATGCAGTTTTACAACTTTAGCTTATTTTATTTATTTAATAGAAGTTATTGTTCACAAGATATCTATTGTTGTTCTCCATATCTCTGTGTTATTGTATTCATTTTTCTATTCATTTATTTCTTCTCATAAATTTGAATCAGTGGTATCAGAGCGGTCTGATCTTCAATTATTTTTCTTCGTGCATGTCCCTGACAAGATCTGGGTACAAGAAGTTGGGACTCGAACCAGTTGATCCTTTTCAATACCAGTCGTGTTGAGCCCAAAAACAACTCATGGGTGACAGGAAGGAAGATGATGGAGTAGGATATCCTTATAAAATATTGCTCGAGGAATCCCTTGCGTGACAAAGGAACAAAATGATGGACAACTTTTCATAGATCCTCAATGACTTCCCACAGGAGACATATCTTTATCAAACGACCATGCAACCCCCTTCAAGGCATGAGTAAATTTTGATATTCCATTATTTGAAGGACTGATATATGTAGATGTTGTATATAAATGAATGAATCTTTTCTAAGGGTATTGTTTAGTCCACAATTTTTTCGATAGGGAAAATATTACTTTTACACTCCTCAAGGCCATCCCCCATGTTAAGGAATGGTGGGATACTTACTCTGAGCAAAGAGACATAGAGGAATATACAATATTTGAGTTCTCACCCACATGTGATTCCTTCAAGGATTCCATTAAAGAACAATACTACCCTATTGGAAGCTACGAGGACCAATACACAAGATGGACCACACTGTGTTAGGAAAGGGACCAAACAATACCATATTTCACCAATATTTTCCATACCCTGTGCACCAAATTGGGTATCAAAGACTCTGATTGACATCTGGTGCTCAAATATTGAGACTATATGCATAGATACATTCAAACATAAATGGAGTTTATGGACATCACATCATTAGGTGCAGCTTATAGATATGTTGTTAATATAGAGAAAAAATTTAAGAGGAAGAGGTGATAGTTTGGATCTGCAAAATATTCACAGCCGAAGCAAGGAAAAGGAAGCCCCAACCCACAAAATAAGGGATAAAGAAAATATGGCCACTCTTAGGACAACCAGTCCAAGTCACAACCCAATAAGGGTAATTACAAGTTGAAGAAGGACATGAGAAAGTGGCGTGAATACCATAAAAGACCTTGGCACAACATCGAAGAATGTCGCTCCAAGTAATAACTGGTGGTCGAGCTAAAAGATTCCGAGTCATAGGCAGATTCTGACTCCGAAACAAATCCATAAGGAGGGAAGCAGATTATCGATGCTAAAAATAATGCCATTTTCACTACTACCAAATTCCAGCCAAGCGAACTAGAAGAATCAGAGGAAGGGGAACTCCTCTTTCACTCACATATTTGAGTAAAGGGGGTTTCACTTCATTTCATTTTCCATAGAGATAGTCAGAAGAATCTGATATCAGCATAGGTCATCAAGTGAGTGGACCTGTCGATGAAACCACACCCACAACCCTACACCATCGACTGGATTCACCAAGGAATATATCTCTGAGTCAACCAACAATGTCGCCTGCCCTACGACACCAAGCCCTTCAAAGATGAGGTATTTTTTGATATTTATCCCCTTGAAGTTTGTGATGTTATTTTAGGAAAACCATATTTGTGGAAGAAACATGTTGTGTATGATTCTAGACCCCACAATGTTATTATTAATTTGGGTAGGCAATTGTACAAGATACCAGAGGTAGCATCGCCTATAACTATTTCTTTAATCTATGATAAGAAATGCAGTAAGGTCATTTCACAGACTGGGAAGTTCATATTCTTTGTGATTCGTTCTCATAGTAAGTACAAGGTTTCCCCCACATCCATGACCTCTACATAGAGCCTCTTTGTTTAGCAGAAGCAAGTGGACAAGATCATGGAAGAGTACAAAGATATCTTCTCCTCACCCATCGGGGTACCGATGCACTGCCAATTCAAGCATCCAATTGATCTAACCCCTGGTGCACCTCTGTGTAATGGACCAGTATATTGTCGCTCCCTGATGGAAAATGATGAAATCAAGCATCATATCTAAGAGCTTCTTCAAAAGGGGTACATCAGACCCAACTCCTGTTAAGAACCAAATATCAATATAACATAGAAAAACCTCAGAAAAAAGTACTCAACGCCTTGAAAAAGAGATAATTTCAGATAATAAGCCTCTTCGAGGGGGAAACCTCCTTTTACCCCACTTAAATGTTCAAGTACAAGATG
>SNQJ01S0075302.1:39732-71276 GCA_010110895.2 Picea sitchensis | reverse complement strand
GCATAACTTTGCTTTGAATTCCTTGAAAAATGAAGTGTATCCATGGCCTTTTTATAGCATTCCTTTGAGCTATTGTTCAACTAGTTTGTAGTGTGAAAAGAGGCTAATTAGGGCATTTCTAGGTCTTTGACCAGCCCTCCAGTTGAATCCAGTCTAGATTTGAGTGTCAAATCGGCTTGGGAGCTTAACCATAAGTGGGTGGGAGGCTGACCACTCTCATAAATGCGTCGTTTCTCAGGTGCACGACTTTTTGCGATAACAATCGTGCATCATGCGCATGTGCGGGATTTCTGCGTTCCTATTTCACGCATGTGCACGCACGCCGAGTGTTTTCATAGCGCCCTTCAATGTTTCACTACTTTGTATAGTTTTTGACTCTTTATGAATGCTTTGGTGTTAATTCAGGTCCATGGATGACTTCATCACTGTTTGACGATGCTGAGTTCTTGTAACCATGTGCGGACGAAATTTCAGTGATAACACAAATGAAGGTTTGTGCGAATGGTTTGTTATTCCATTTGGATTAACAAATGCCCCAAGTACTTTTATGAGCTTGATGAGTGAAATACTAAAAGATTTAATTGGCAAGTTTGTAGTTGTATATTTGGATGATATATTGATCTTTAGCAAGACTAAAGAGGGGAATTTGAGACACCTAACAATAGTGATGAGGAGACTACAGCAGGAGAAGTTGTTGATAAATTTGAAGAAGTCCTCTTTTATGAAGATGGAGCTCATTTACTTAGGTTTTGTGATATCTTCAAATGAGCTAAAGATGGATACAGAAAAGGTGAAAGCATTCAAATAATGGTCGTCATCGAGAAGCATGTTTGAGGTAAGAAGCTTCCATGGATTAGCAAGTTTTTATAGGAAATTCATTAGAGACTTCAACAGAATTTGTGCACCAATGATGGATACAGTGAAGAAGAAGCACAAGTCTTTTAAATGGACAGAGGAGGTCGAGAGGAGCTTCAATAAACTGAAGGAGAAAATAACAGAATGACCAATTCTGGTCTTGCCAAATTTTGAAAAGACATTTCAGGTGAGATGTGATGCAAGTGGAGTTGCAATTGGAGCAGTTTTGAGAAAAAGCGTCGTGATGAATCCCAAGTCATAAGTAGGCTTGTTGTGTTAAATTAACAAAGAAAAGAACATGGTCTTTCTTACATCTTCTGAGATTTCCCCACACCCATATTGTTTTGATATTAGTTGTAGCCATTTACTTTTGAATGAATATGACAGAGAAAAATTGACTCAAATGCATAGCGTTGTTACTGTTTGTAATTCTTTGTTATTGTGTTTTCATAAATGAATGAATTTCATTATGAATGGATGAAACTGTGAATGTTAGTATAAATTTCAATTGTTTCTCTTTTGTTGAGTGAGTGCAAGGTGTGCACACAGAACGCAAGGAGTGCGTGATGGGATCTATTTCGATTCCAAAGCTCAGAAGAGATAGCACGAAACTTTCCCTTTGCAAGTAGTGCAAAGCGAAAAAGGATAGAGGGGAAAATGGAATCAACCGAGCCAAATGTCTTCATCATGGGAGCAACGGATAATCAGCAGCTGAAGAATCAAGTTGCTATGATTATAGGACCCCAACAACTACCTTGTCCCATGGAAATTTGTCTTGTATAGCGATAACCAAGCTTTAAATTTCATAACCAGACAAGAAAAATTGAATCAAAAGCATGCAAAGTGGATTGAGTTTATGCAGAATTTCACTTTTGTCATAAAACATATTGTTGGGAATGCTAACAAAGTTGTTGATGCATTGAGCAGGAGATGTTTGATTTTGTAGGAATTTCAAGTCAAGACCTTGGGGTTTGAACACCTTAAGGAAATGTACAGTGATGATCCAGATTTCAAGGAGGCATACGAAGCATGCGTGAATCATGTGCTGAGAGATAGGACCCAGTGGGCAGAGTATATGATTCAAGAGGGATTGGAAAGACATTTCGGTCATGATAAAACATTTGCATAGTTGAGCAGTTCATACTATTGGCCAGGTATGAGGACAAAAGTGGTGAAATTTGTGAACAGATGTAGAATCTCCCAACATGCAAAAGGAAAAAGACAGAACACTGGATTGTATCAACCATTGTCGATACCAGAGAGGCCTTGAGATGCGATAAGCATGGATTTTGTGTTAGGACTACCAAGAACGCAAAGAGGATGTGATTCCATATTTGTGGTGGTGGATAGATTTTCAAAGATGGCACACTTTATCCCATAACATAAGACCAGTGATGCAACACATGTTGCAAATATCTTTTTCAAGGAAGTTGTGAGACTTCACGGCCTACCCAGAAGTATCGTCTCAGACAGAGACACAAAATTTGTTGGTCATTTTTGGAGAACATTGTGGAAGAAGTTGGGGATGGATCTGTCCTTCAGCTCAGCTTATCATCCTCAGACAAACAGACAGACTGAGGTGGTAAATAGAAGTTTGGGAAACTTGTTGAGGAGTCTGGTCACTGAGCATCATAACCAGTGGGATCAGATTCTGCCACAAGTAGAATTTGCATACAACGACTCGCCAAACAGAAGCACTGGAAAGAGCCCATTCTAGATATTGTATGGAATGCAACCCAGGGGAGTATCCGAGTTGAGAGACTTGGTACAGAGTGATATCAGAAGCATTGGAGCAGAATATTTTGCTGCGAAATTGCAGAAGCTCCATATCCATATCAGAGGACAATTACAGAACTCTAGCCAAGAGTACAAGCACAGAGTTGATCAACATCGTAGAGAACTTCAATTTGATGTGGGAGATCAGGTTCTGGCACATCACAGGAAAGAAAGGTTCCCCAGGGGAACGTATAACAAGTTAAAAATGAAGAATATAGGGCCATGTAATATCTTGAGGAAGTTTGATGAAAATGCCTATGAAATTGAGCTACCAGATGATGTGGGCATATCACCCATATTCAACATTTCAGACTTGTATCCTTACAGGAAAGTTTACGCAAAGGAATTAGAAGATCAAGATAAGATTCAGTGGGAAAAATAAATGCCTGTAGCAGAAAAACCACAAATGGAGAAGATCATTGATCATAGAATTGGCAGGAAGTCCAGGAGGAAGACCTATCTTGAATATCTGGTTAAGTGGAAGGGTCACCCAATAGAAGATGGCAGTTGGGAAAATGAAGCACATATCCAGAAACATGGAAAATCGGTGCAGGATCTCATGGATAGGAGTCCATGATTTTTTGTCTAGGGGGAGTATGATGCAGGAGCATCGTTAGCGAGCACACGTGGCAAGAAATCTCAGCGCCCAGGAATCATTTCAGAATCTCAAAGGCTGGGAGTTACTGTGAATCTTTTGGAGCTGATGGGAAAAACGGAAGAAGATCAAACGCTTGGGAGAGGGTGATCACGAGTGATCTAGGAGTTTCACTCTGAGTCTTAAATGTAACTAAAATTAGGTAGCAGTTAGTTTTTTTTTCATTTTCCGAGTAGACGAGTAGTCGGGGCGAACCCTAAGGACCCTCTGAGATAAATAGAGGTTTTGTATGCCCAAATGAGGTTGTTGTGAGTTAGTAGGAATTTTCTGAGTTTTGAGTTATTGTTTTGATATTAGCTGTAGCCATTTACTTTTGAATTAATATGACAAAGAAAAATTGACTCAAATGCATAGCGTTGTTACTGTTTGTAATTCTTTGCTATTGTGTTTTAATAAATGAATGAATTTCGTTATGAATGGATGAAACTGTGAATGTTAGTATAAATTTCAATTGTTTCTCTTATGTTGAGTG
The DNA here is from genome assembly GCA_010110895.2 of Picea sitchensis. Taxonomy (NCBI): domain Eukaryota; kingdom Viridiplantae; phylum Streptophyta; class Pinopsida; order Pinales; family Pinaceae; genus Picea; species Picea sitchensis. The sequence continues at coordinate 67,518 of SNQJ01S0075302.1, read as the reverse complement.
AGTGCAAGGTGTGCACACAGAATGCAAGGAGTGCATGATGGGATATGTTTCGATTATGAAGCTCAGAAGAGATAGCAAGAAACTTTCCCTTTGAAAGTAGTGCAAAGCAGAAGCGTCGTGATGAATCCCAAGTCATAAGTAGGCTTGTTGTGTTAAATTAACAAAGAAATGAGCATGGTCTTTCTTACATCTTATGGGATTTCCCCACACCCAAAATTTACAGGGCCTAGGGAGCTTCTTTCACACAGGTCGAATGTATCTTAATTAAAAACATGAAGTATTTATACCCATAATTACAATGATCATGTCATCAAATGACTACGATTTCATTCAATCAAATCTAAACTAACAATATTGCATTGCAGAAAAATTAGGATTTCGCCAACACTGCACAGATTTCTTTAACTGTGTGTCAATTAGAAGTTACTGGTAATAGATTTTGATAGCCTTTGATGATGATGTGGCCACCCCTGAGTGGATGTCAGATCTTTATATGAGGAGATGGTAGGATTTCGTGGAGATCCATTCGATTTTTCCTTTGCCAGATGTCATCCTGTGGAAACTTTTCCCTCCTCAAATTCTGAAAAAAGGGGTCCCAATGAGTCTTTGATTCTCCCAATATGAGAGGTTTGTGTAACAACCAGAGGAATTTTTTGTAGATCAACTAGTTCTAAACACAAAACTTCTACAACTTTTTCTAAATTCATTTCCAGTTCTCTGAAACATCTCCCGCAAAATTGGGACTGTAACAGGAAAAATTGGAATTCTGGAAAAATAGGGCTCGAAGATGCCTTCGATTCTCCCTGCTCATGGCACCTATGAAAAACCTGGGAGAGGTTTTTGTTCTTCATCCCGTTCTGAACAAAATTTTCTTTCAGTTTTTTAAAATTCATCTCTGTTTTCCCAGAAACGCCTTCGGAAAAAGACTGGTCAAAAACATTGCGAAAGCGGTTTTTGTTGGGGGAAAGTGGTATTTCGGACCCCCCTGACGTGGTAAGTGGTTTTATGGGGGGGGTCCGCTGGCTTGTATATCTGCCATGTTTCCAAGAGTGGTTTTAGAAAACAACTCATATTAGACACACCCCCCCTCCCTCTCATCAAATTTCGGATGGCAAGGGGGGGTCCGCTATTATTTATGGTCGTTCATTTCATTTTATTTGGGATGTGAATGTGAAGTTGCGGGTGGGGGGGAAATGATTGACATTTATTTTATTGCTTTTTTTTTATTTGTTTTTTAATTATTTGTTTTACGTTTGTTTTTTAATTGTTTTATGTTTATTTTGTTTTTGTTTATTTCGTTTTATTTATTATATTTTTATTTTATATGTTTTATTTATTATGTGTGGTTTAGTTTAGTTTTTATTTTATTTTAATTTATATATTATTATTATTGTTTTATTTTAAATCTTTAATTAGTATTTTGATTAATAAAATACTAACCTAAGTACTAACTAACTAACTTAATTATTAATTAATTAATTGATTGATTGATTGATTGGTTATTAATTAGTCTAACCTATTCTAACTATACTAAACTTATTACTAACATTATTAACCAACTGATCTTTTTAGCCTAAGTTTGTTTATTCATGGATGGGTGGCGGACGAGATGTAGCCAACGGGACAAATGGGCAAAGGGAGTGAGTGGCGCAGAGGTGGATGAAGGATGCAGCAGGGTGATGAAGAATAGGGCGAAAAAGGATAGAGGGGAAAATGGAATCAACCGAGCCAGATGTCTTCATCATGGGAGAAACGGATAATTAGCAGCTGAAGAATCAAGTTGCTATGATTATAGGACCCCAACAACTACCTTGTCCCATAAGAATTTGTCTTGTATAGCGATAACCAAGCTTTACAATTCATAACCAGACAAGAAAAATTGAATCAGAAGCATGGAAAGTGGATTGAGTTTATGCAGAATTTCGCTTTTGTCATAAAACATATTGTTGGGAATGCTAACAAAGTTGTTGATGCATTGAGTAGGAGATGTTTGATTTTGTAGGAATTTCAGGTGAAGACCTTGGGGTTTGAACACCTTAAGGAAATGTACAGTGATGATCCAAATTTCAAGGAGGCATACAAATCATGCGTGAATCCTGTGCTGAGAGATAGGAGCAAGTGGGCAGAGTATATGATTCAATAGGGATTGTTGTTCAAGGGCAATTAGTTATGCATACCAAAATTTTCAATGAGGGACAACCTTTTGAAGGAGAAGCGTAGTGGAGGATTGGCTGGACATTTCGGGCATGATAAAACATTTGCACAGTTGAGCAGTTCATACTATTGGCCAGGTATGAGGACAGAAGTGGTGAAATTTTTGAACAGATGTAGAATCTCCCAACATGCAAAAGGAAAAAGACAGAACACTGGATTGTATCAACCATTGCCGATACCAGAGAGGCCTTGAGATGCGATAAGCATGGATTTTGTGTTAGGAATACCAAGAACGCAAAGAGGATGTGATTCCATATTTGTGGTGGTTTATAGATTTTCAAAGATGGCACACTTTATCCCATGCCAGAAGACCAGTGATGCAACACATGTTGCAAATATCTTTTTCAAGGAAGTTGTGAGACTTCATGGCCTACCCAGAAGTATTGTCTCAGACAGAGACACAAAATTTGTTGGTCATTTTTGGAGAACACTGTGGAAGAATTTAGGGATGGATCTGTCCTTCAGCTCAGCTTATCATCCTCAGACAAACGAATAGACTGAGGTGGTAAACAGAAGTTTGGGAAACTTGTTGAGGAGTCTGGTCACTGAGCATCATAACCAGTGGGATCAGATTCTGCCACAAGCAGAATTTTCATACAACGACTCGCCAAATAGAAGCACTGGAAAGAGCCCATTCCATATATTGTATGGAATGCAACCCAGGGGAGTATCCGAGTTGAGAGACTTGGTACATAGTGAGATTAGAAGCATTGGAGCATAATATTTTGCTGTGAAATTGGAGAAGCTCCATAGCCATATCAGAGGACAATTATAGAACTCTAGCCAAGAGTACAAGCACAGAGTTGATAAAAATCGCAGAGAACTTCAATTTGAGGTGGGAGATCATGTTCTGGAACATCACAGGAAAGAAAGGTTCCCCGGGGGAATGTATAACAAGTTAAAAATGAAGAATATAGGGCCATGTAAGATCTTGAGGAAGTTTGATGAAAATGCCTATGAAATTTAGCTACCAGATGATGTGGGTATATTGCCTATATTCAACATTTTAGACCTGTATCTTTACAGGAAAGTTTATGTAGAGGAATTAGAAGATCAAGATAAGATTCAGTGGGAAAAATAAATGCCTGTAGCAGAAAAACCACAAATGGAGAAGATCATTGATCAGAGAATTGGCAGGAAGTCCAGGAGGAAGACCTATCTTGAATATCTGGTTAAGTGGAAGGGTCACCCAATAGAAGTGGGAAAATGAAGCACATATCCAAAAACATGGAAAATCGGTGCAGGAGCTCATGGATAGGGGTCCATGAATTTTGTCCAGGGGGAGTATGATGCAAGAGCATCGTCAGCGAGCACATGTGGCAAGAAATCTCAGTGCCCGGGAATCATTTCGGAATCTCAAAGGCTGGGAGTTACTGCGAATCTTTTGGAGATGATGGGAAAAATGGAAGAAGATCAAACGCTTGGGAGCGGGTGATCATGAGTGATCTGGGAGTTTCACTCTGAGTCTTGAATGTAACTAAAATTAGGTAGCAGTTAGTTTTTTTTTCATTTTCTGAGTAGACAAGTAGTTGGGGCGAACCCTAAGGACCCTTTTAGATAAATAGAGGTTTTGTATGCCCAAATGAGGTTATTGTGAGTTAGTAGGAATTTTCTGAGTTTTTAGTTATTGTTTTGATATTAGTTGTAGCCATTTAATTTTGAATGAATATGACAGAGAAAAAATGACTCAAATGCATAGCGTTGTTACTGTTTGTAATTATTTGTTATTGTGTTTTCATAAATGAATGAATTTCGTTATGAATGGATGAAACTGTGAATGTTAGTATAAATTTCAATTGTTTCTCTTATGTTGAGTGAGTGCAAGGTGTGCACACAGAACGCAAGGAGTGCGTGATGGGATCTGTTTCAATTTCGAAGCTCAGAAGAGATAGCACGAAACTTTCCCTTTGCAAGTAGTGCAAAGCGATTGTTGCAAGGCTTGCACAGTCATCTGCAAGAACCAAGTCCTGCATAGGAATCTGTTGCAAGGAGTGCACAGATTTGGAATTTGTCTAAGTGTTGAAGCGACTCCATAGGACTCAAAGGAGCGGAAGGTGAAATCCTGACTTGATTTGAGCCATTGGATCCAGAAATATCATGGACCATTGATCTAGCGTCATCGCGATCACAGATATCAGGAGAACGGAGGTAAGGAGACTCCCAAAGTCGCAAAACATGAAATCCTGACTTGATCACAGTTGTTGATCCAAGGAAAGATCTAGACCATCGATCTAGTGCCATTGTGATCTCGGATACCGGGAGAACGGAGTTAAGGAGACTCCCAAAGTCCCAAAATGTGAAATCGCGAGTTTATTTGAGCCGTTAGATCGTGGGGAATTGTGAGTCGTCGATCTAACGCTCGCAAATATCAAGAAATCGGGGATCGGGAGAAAAAAGGTGAACCAAGCTCCAAAGTCGCAAAACACGAAATCGTGACTTGATCACAACTGTCGATCGAAGGAAGATCTTGGACCGTAGATTTAATCATATCGGGAGTTCCTGATATGCAAAATCCCAACGTGCTTGAGATTTGAGCCCCTTTTCATGACCGGAGGTCACATTGAGGGAATATAAGGGAGGAGCTAGTACACGCTAGTCTCCTGTCAGGGTTTCGGAGGTCGAGAGAGTCGGGGTGACTCACATGCGAAGACCCGACACGATAAATCGCAAAACACCTTTTGGATTTGGCTCGTGGTCACAGCCCATGGTCGCGTAAGAGAAACTTGTGCCTGGTGCTTGTTCGCGTGGCAGAGTTTCATGAGAAGGACCTGTGGATATTTCTTGAAGATTCCAACAGGGAATCGAAGAGTTGTTCTAGCTCGAATATTGAGAAGATCCAGAGACCGGGAGATCAACAGACCCTGCTAAGGTAGGGCACTGCATCACGCTCCTAGCTTGGGTGGTGCCATGGTGGTAGAGGTATTCTCCTCTGAGTTTAGTTGGCTCTATCACTTCTACAAACTCACTCTATACTCTATATACTCTATCGGTCTGTGCTTTTCTCAATGTCTCAATAACCCTTCTGATCCTCGCAAGCTTACCTTATATAGGAATCATATGAAACTTCTCAGAGAGGTTACCCAAGTTTTGTTTTGAATGCACTGGCACTTCCCACATACTTTCCATTGAATCCCCTTGCCGTCACCAGTTGGCATGATTAATGTGGTGTCTCATCAATCATTCTTGCATTAAATTTTGATAGTCGTCGTCGATGCGACTTATTTTTCATACCCGCCATTTCTGTTGTTTCCGCCTTTTAGTGATTGTTGGTCCTTTCTCCTTCGTGATAGTGTTTCTGAGTGTGTGTGCTCATTATCTTTTCGGTGCACTACCCCTTTGTTGCTATCTTTTGATGTTGGGTGTAGTCATCGTTCTGTTGTTGCGCTTAGTTTTTTTTTTTTTTCAAGTGCTAGGAGGTCAACTGTCCCTATACAGCTTCAGTCGACTCCCATTCATCATCCCTCTGAGTTTTGTTCCTCATAAATCCTTCAATTTTAAAGCTCCCCCATCTATGACAGTCTTTACTTTATATGGTCCTAACCAATGCATTCTGAGTTTTCCTGGGTGCTGAAGAGATTTATTGTCATACACCAAGACTAAGTCTCCTTCCTTGAAATCTTTCCTCTTGATATGTCTATCATTCCAAGCTTTGTCTCTTGTTTTTTGTACTTCTTGGTGAAACCCTGCTAGAATCATATCTTCCTCCATGATCATCAATTGATTTATCCTTTCCTGTACTGTTCCTCACTCTGTCATGTTTGTAATTGTTTCTATGCGTAGACTAGGTACCAAAAATTCTAATGGCACCACTGCTTCTTGTCCATACACCAATTTGAATGGTGTTTGTCCTGTCAACTTTTTACATGTGGTCCTGTACACCCACAGTATTGTTGGTATCTTCAAGTCCCAATTGTCCCTATTAATGTTGCAGATCTTTGTCAATGCGTTCTCGAGGATTTTGTTAAAGGATTCCATTGTTCCATTTGCTTGAGGATGATATGGTGTATTGTTTTGATGATAAACTTCAAACTCCTCAGTCATAGACCTAATAGTGTTATTAATGAAGTGAGTGCCTTAGTCACTCATCAAAATCCTTGGGCATCCAAATCTAGTGATCACATGCTCAAACAAGAAGTGTGATGTTGTCTTTGTGCTGCAATATTTTATTGGTGTTGCTTCTGCCCATCTTGTTAAGTATTTTGTCGCAGTGATAATGTACCTCACTCCTGACCTTTTTGTTGGTGGGTTAATTGTTCCCACAAAATCTATTGCCCATTTGTTGAATACCTGCAAGGTTACTTATGGTCTCAAGGGAATCTCGTCCCTTCTATTCGGTTTACCAACCCTCTGACATACATCGCATTTCTGACAGTAGTCCTTTGAGTCTCTGTGAACAGTCGGCCACCATAGTCCTGCATGCAATACCTTCTACATGGTAGCTTTGCCTACATAATGTCCTCCTGCTATTCCCTCATGGGATTATGCTAAAATCCTAGGTCTTTCATGTTCTAGCACACATCTTCTCAAGATGTTATCTGCCCCCATTTTGTATAAGTGTCCTGCAATCAATTGGTAGTCTGCAGCCCTAACTACCAGATTTTTCTTTTGTTTAGTGTTGAATTCCTGTGGCACAGACCCTGTACTCAAGTATTGGATGATGTCTACGAAGTATTCATCGGCTATCTGGACTGAAAATAACTACGCGTCAGGAAATTTGTCCTCTAGGTTCGTATTTTCCTCCCCATTAGTGATCCTCGACAGGTGATCAGGTTCTGCGTTCAACTTCCTTGGTTTGACTATCACTTCAAAATCAAATTCCTAGAACATCAATAACCATCTACAAATTCTCCCCCTCAACACTAGCTTGTTGACGAGGTATATGAGAGTTGAATGGTCTGTGAACATCTTGAAATGTTTTTCCAATAAATAATGCATGAACTTTTGAAGCACGTAGACCATAGCTAAGCCTTCCCTCTCTGTGGTATTGTAGTTTTGCTCCAATTCTAATAGTTTTCTGCTAGCAAATGCTATTGGATGGTCCAATTGTCTTGCTCCTGGATGCACCAAAATAGCTCCAAGTGATATGGACGATGCATCTACATGTACGTGGAATGTCTTTTCCCAGTCAGGGAATACCAGTATTGGTGTGGTTACCATCTTCTCTTTCAGGGTGTCCAATCTGCGCTAACAGTCCTCGTTCCAAAATTTGTTGTCTTTTCTTAGCAATTTCTCTATTGGCGTAGTGATCTGCGAATACCCCTTTATAAATTTCCTGTAGTATCTTGTGTATCCCAATGTCACTCTCAATTGGCAGACTATTTTTGGTGGTGGTAGGTTAACAATTACTGCAATCTTGGCATGATATACTAGCAAACATTGCTTGCATACTATATTGCCCAATAATATCCCAAAAGGTGTTTCAAAGATGTACTTTTTGATATTTAACGATATCTGACATTTCCTGCATCTTTCTAACATAGGCCTCAACACCCCTACATGATGTTTCAACAGACTATAGACTGTCCAATCATCCAGATATACCTCTAGAAACTAGTGGATGAATTCTTTGAATGTAGCTATGACTACTCTGGAAAATATTGTTGGTGCATTCTTCAGTCCAAACGGCATGACTATATACTGGTAGGTTCCCCATTCTATGGAAAAGTGGTCTTGTATCTGTCTTTCGGTTCTATCTTGATCTAATGGTATCCTGAGAATCCGTCGATGAATGAATAAGCTTCTTGTCCTCCTACGTTCTCCAACACCTCATCTGTGAAAGGAGTAGGGAACGGGTCATGTAGGCACGCATCATTCAGCTTCCTCAAGTCGACACATATTCTTATCCCCATGTGTTCCTTCTCCTGAACTACCATTGGGATTACCCATTCAGATTCCTCTACAGGTTCTATGATTCCAGCCTCCAACATCCTATCAATTTCAGCTTTAACTTTTTGCTTATATATCAGGTTTAGTCTATATGGTCATTGTTTGATCGGTCTTGCCTCAGATCTAAGTAGTATCTTCATTTTGCCTATATCTCCTATTATGCCTTTCATTTCTTTGAACATTATTGGGAACAGGTCGTTGTACTCGCGCAGAAAATATGTTATACTTTCCACTGTTTGTTCAACCCAATAGTCTCCAATGTTGACCATTTTGGGATTCTCAACTATCCTAATGTTTACTTTCTTCACCTTGATCGGTGCAGAAATTACTTCTGATTCCATAGGTGGTCCTTCCACTTCTCTCTCACCTTTAACTTCCTTAATCTGAATATCGTGTGGGTCATCTTCATCTGGTGCTTCTTCCTACACATGGTAGCATGATAGTAGTTCTTTTACTGTTTGTATGTTTTGTTGTTGTTATTTTGTCATGAGTTCAACTTTCGGTTATTTAATGAATATCACTCCTATGATTTGTTTAATTGTTGCATCAATGTTGGGGTTATCATGCTCAAATGAGAAAGTGACTGTAAATTTTTGTTGTAATACAGTCCAACTTGCAGTTCCTCTGCGCAATTCCTGGTCTGTATACCAGTTTGCTCGGATGCCTTCTAATGTGTGAATAAAATGATGAGGCCAATCCTCTAGTGGTGTCATCCTCCATTGCATTCTTCACTTCTCCAAGTGATATGTTGGTGCCCCCTGTCCATCATATTTCTGCAATTGGTTTCTCCCATGTTCTACACCAAATATGATGTGTTGTAACTGCTTACATTGGTACCAGTCCTTGACTGTTTCTTTGTGTGCACCCCACCATCTTGCAAGTGTTTCCTTGAGTGTTATATCTAGGGCTAAGAGCCTTTGATTTTCTAACACTTCATCTTGGTATCGTGTTAAGAATTCTTCTAAGTAATTCACCCCATGGAAGCTGGTAGTTTCCCTTATCTCCATACCTACCCATCTTACTGCGCGGTCTATTTTTGTGCATCTTCTTGTGGAGACTTCGTGTAACCTCTGCTGCCAATTTTCTAAGCTTGTATCTGAGTCTGATGCACATGAGGTGATGCTTCTCCAACTGAGTACCTCATCTGCGGTTGGGTTCACATAATCTTATTCTCATACGATTGTTCTGTACAACTGGTTAATTTCCTCCAGGTCTAAGCAAGTAGGTTCTGCAAACCTTTCCCCATCTGATCGGTCCAATGGCACAATGACTTTGTATTCTCCTGACTCGAAGGTCATCTTCTACATCTTTAAGTTGATTATGGCCTGGTTATCAAACGCCCAATCCAAGCCAAGCAATGTTGGATAAGGTTTTGTGTCGTCCACTATCTCTATTACTTCGAATTTAGCTTTGGTGCGCACTCCATCCAGATTTATTGTTACCCCTTTTAGTCTCCCAATTGGTAGAAATCTTTGTTTATTTGCTAGTTTCAATTGAACTGGTGAATATCCTAATGTGGTCTCTCCCATACATTTCCATGTCTTCTTGGGTAATACATTGACTTTGGATCCTAAATCCAATATAATATCTCCCATGTCGAAATCTCCAATGTTGGCGTTCAGTCTGAATTCCCTGCTTGTTCTCCTCCTTGTATTTAGATGATTGAATGTTTTATGTTCTAACTTTCCTTTTGTCTCTATGATACATCTTTCTAGCATATTTTGTAATATTCTAATAGATGACGGATCATTTAGTAGTTTCACACATGATTGCAAAAAACTCTTAATCATACTTACTTGTCCCAAGGGTTGTGTTCCTTTGGTGTGATCCAATGATGGAGGTATCTCATACTCTGGCACCTCCTTATTATGTTGCACAGTTGATGTCGATGCAATGTTTGGCTTTAGGAATTCTTGTATGTCTTGTTTGAATGTCTCCTTTTCATTCTATGCATCAAATTGCTTCTTTGGTTCGACATTCTTCTTCACCCATTGGTGTTGTGCTTTCTCTTCTCCTACTGCGTCGTTTCCTATTTTAGCTCCTCCCCGTGTAACTATGTTGATATTTTTTCTGTCATCCCTCGCTTCTGCTAAAATCCATTGAACATTCTAATTGTTCTGATTCCTCTTCTCCTGGATCTTCCCTAATAGTGTCGTACATTCTTCCATGTCATGATTTGATGCGTGACAATACATACAGGTCGTTGGTGGAAGTGGACATTCTCTTGCATAATGTCCTGGTTGTTGACCCATACCATTGGTCCTCTGCCTCTTCCAAAACCTCCTTTTTCTCTTCATCCACCTCTGTAGCCAACTTTATCCCCTCACGGTGCATTGTACTAAGGCACCTGGTTATACTGCACGGTATTAGAGTGTGGTTGCGTGGTATTGTATTGTGGTTGTGCAGTGTTATATTGTTGATGCACAGTGTTATATTGTTGTTGTGCAGTGTTGTACAGGGCTAGTACTTGGTTAAACTATGGTGTGGCTTGTATGGTCGTCATTTATGCCTACACCCTGTATGCATCTGATGTTCTTTCCCTCATAAGGTCCATGGTTCTGCAATCTTTGTCATCATGACCTACTGACTTGCAAAAGTTGCAATACGAGCTCTTTGATATTGTCATGTAATTATGAATCATTGGACAGTGGTATGGATCATGACCATGTTTCTTATAGATCTCACACCACAGTCCTCTTGTTGGCAATGGGTTTGGAATTCATGTTGCCATGTACTATGCGAATGTTGGGCATTCATTCTTATGGTGTCCTTTTGTCCTACATGTCGTACACCAAACGACTTCTCGTTTGTCCTTACTTTTGTTCTGGTTTAGCTGGAACATTAAGTTCTTCATATCCTCCTTCAACTCCTCTATGGTTGGATCTGTCTTCTGATATTGGTTCTCTTCCAGTTGTAGGGATGTCTATAGAGCCTCTGCATGTGTCTGAAACTTTTGTTCTCCCAATGGATATTTCAAGTGCAGTAATAGTGAATTGACGAACAGATGCCTATGTTGCATATATGTCATGACATATTTCATCTTTCCCTTCAATCGTTTGAATCTCTGGTCAATCTCCCATCCAGATTCTCATGTTTTTTGTCTGATCTCTATCATCTCGTTCATGTATTGATCCTCTGAACTAGGCTTCTGGAACTCATTTATCAGCAGCTTCTTGATATCTCCAATCATTTTGGTTGTCCCTTGCGGACTATTTGCAGCTAAAGTCATGTACCAATCCAGTGCGCAATCTCTTAGCGTGATAACTAACTATGAAAGTTTAGTGTCCTCATATGTGATCTGTTTCGCTTCCAAGATGTTTTCACAAATAACCAGGTGCTTCTCCTGGTCCTCCGACGCCTCCCCTTTGAATTATGGCAACCTGATGGTGGAATCATGTCCTGCCATCCTGAATGTTGAACTACTACCTCTGCACGGTGTAGATACTTGACTAATGTTTCCTGAATTGGCTCCCCCAGTTGTTGTTCCTTGTGTATATGTACTTCCTTTTGTCTTCCTTCTCCCGAAATTCGGTTGCCTAATTGGTGGTGTTCTTCTTGGTGTATTAGTCGCACATGGGTTTATGGGTTCCACACTGACACTAATATGGATAGGAGTGTTGCCTTTTATTTCCACTCTTGGACCTCTCGTCTTCCTCTCATATGTTGCACACAGGATTTCCTCAATATGCTCCACAGCCCGGAGATATTCTACCTCCTCTTCATCACTTTCCAAGCCTTCCCTCATGGCTAAGGATCTCTTCTTGGTGTTCACCTTATATTGGTAGGGTACTCTACTACACGTCTTTCCATTTGTTTCCATGATCCTCTTGATCTGGTCTTCGTCCATCATAATTGGGTCCAAGGCCTCCTCTTTCTTTCCTTTATCCTCTTCTCCTTCCATTGCTTCATCTCTTGTTAGTGCTTCCCCCCTTCTCCCATGCACGCAGGTGTTATCGGATTAATCGGTAAGTGCGGACACAAACAAATCTCCCTAACTTCCATAGGAAACTAGAATAAAATAGAACAGAATACACACTTCGCCTTAAACTTCATTATCATATGAACTAGTTTAGTGAGGTACAAATGACATACCTTTTAAATGATGCTTGATCCTTGCTAGTGTCATCCGTGTAGCTCCCTCCTTGGGTTTGTAGAATAGTAAGCATGTCTAAGCATCACAAACCAACAAAGAGGGAAAACAAAGATATATGTATTCTAATGAAGTCTATGTATATGATCAAGGAATTATACAATAGAAGACAAGATGCTTTTATAGGGAAGAAATGCATTATTGTATTAAATGAATAGAAAGTGGAGAATACAACCCATGCCTTGATGTTGCAAGGTCCCCTTTTGATGGCTCTTTGCTCCAACACACACAAACCTTTGCTCTAATGCCTTGAATGAAGAAGATCCAAAATTTGACTTGAAGAACTAAAGCAAAGTTCTCAAGCATAATCTAAAGTAGAACTCTCCATCCAATTCTTAGCCTTTTCCATGAGAGCTCCCTCTTTATATAGTGTGAAAGAGAGATGGATGAGGATATTAGGATGATCCCACCAAATCAGATAAGTGAGTAATAACCAAACCGATCGGATGCCACCTCATCTTCTAGAAGATTCCCTTCTAGAACATTCATGAATTTGGACTTTTCCCATGCTTTAAGCATTGTCGCACCCTATGCACAAGCAACATGTGATGACGTCGTAGTCCAGGTTTAGGGAAGAGTGCGATGATTAGGCATCGTCGCACCCCATGCATACAGCAATGTGCGACAACCTTCCTTTATATGGTTTTTGAAAGAGGAAAGCAAATCACTTTTCTCATGGAGAAAGTCTTCCTTTAATATTTTCAGGGAACATTAACACATGTTGTCAGGTGATCACTGCGGTAACCAAAATAATGTGTAACAGCAAGGAATTTTATATTTCTGACTCCATTGTCATTACACCTTTGTTATATAGTAATATCTTAATGGAACTATGTTAGCACATATTCTTGTAAGGGGAAAGCTTCTCTTTGGATTCGGGTCCTTGGTGAGAAATAGATGAAATGGGGGTTAAGACCCATCACATGAAGTTATCCAAGGTCACAGTCATGAGCGCCCAAGCGCATCATGCATAAAATCTCTATTTTTGGGTTAAAAATCAAGAAGACAGGCATTTTTTTCTTTTTAGCGGTGAAGATCCATCGATGGAGCAGATCAACGGTCATCAGGTAAGCCAGAGCCATGGAGTTGCACAATGTTTAGCGCATGGGCTCATCCCTTAGGTCCAAAGTCATGAAATGATCATGGTCGTCAGATCCATTCGGGACACATGGTGCCTCATTAAGTCTTTTCGCCATCTCGGCTATCGCGACTTTGAAATACAAGGGTTGACTCCCTTCCATCCACGATACACGAGATGTGAAGGTGCCTTTGGGTGTGGGCCCACGGTCATAGCACAGGGTTGTATGGAAAGGCAGTTGGAGGAAGAGGAGCAAGAACTCCCGGTAGGAGAATCCCGGAAAGGATCGGGACCATTAGTCTCTAAGGACACCTGGCACCTGATTAAGTCTGGTCGCCATCTCAGCTATCGCGACTTTGAAATACAAGGGTCGAATCCCTTCCATCCATGATATGCAATATGTGAAGGCGCCTTTGGGTGTGGGCCCAGGGTCATAGCACAGGGTCGTATGGAAAGGCGGTTGGAGGAAGAGGAGCGAGAACTCCCAGTAGGAGAATCCCTGAAAGGATCGGGACCGTTAGTCTTGAAAGACACCTGGCGCCTGATTAAGTCTGGTCACCATCTCGACTATCATGACTTTGAAATACAAGGGTCGACTCCCTTCCATCCACGATACGTGAGATGCGAAGGCACCTTTGGGTGCAGGCCCACGGTCATAGCACAGGGTCATATGGAGTGGGGACAAAGTAGATGAGGGGCACGGAGCCAATGTGTTCAAGGAAAAATGGATCGTGTCCGTTGATTTTGAAGCCAGATCCAACCGCTGATATGGAGGGTCGTTTCGCAGTTTTAGTCACCAAGGATCCTAGATGCTAGAATGGTGGAATCCCCCGAAAGGAGAAGTGTCGAAAGCGCCTCTGGAGCGAGGTGTCAAGTCATGGCCATGGGTTACATTGAGGGTGGAGCCAAAATAAAAAGGAGGCTAGCCTCTGAGCCCTGGGAAGCAAGCGCGTGGTCGTTCCTTGTGCTCGAAGTCTCGACCACCTGTCGTGGAAGGAAATTAATGAAAATTGAGCAGGTAGTTGAAACCTCAACTCAAGCCATGAATGTAAGTCATGGAGGTTCTGGTAGGCACTCTGCCCAAGATCGTCCTGTGTGTAGGTTTTTCTAAAAGAGCCATGCCAATCTGATGTCCTTGTCTGACCAGAGGAGCCTGCACATGCTAAATTGGACTTTAATGTCTCAGCTACCCTCCTGTTGCCAAGGGGGCGAATTTCTCTAAGTATATATACTCAGTTTTTATATTTTTGTAGGGATGGATGGTAGAGCAAAGCTCCTGACTATAATGTTTTAATGAAGCACTGGTTTTCCTGGCTTTGTATCTACATATGAAATTTTCTTGTTTAATGTAAGGCAGCTCTCTTTTTCATCTGGTTTCGATCTCATACTAAAAGGGTTCATGATTTACTGATTCACATGAATCGTCGTGACTGTGTTATGATAAAGGATTTATTATAATGTTGTTATGTTCTTTTAGTGTTTCTGCTCTTGAATATAAGAGGTTCTTGTGTTCAATTTTTTCTTCTATAGGTTGTTAGAAGCTCGATGCCTATAGAAGGCCTTTGCATTTCCTCACAGAAGTCTTCCTCCTACTCACCCTTATTACAACTTATTATCTGAAGTTAAACCAAGACCTCATCTGCTTGTGCTTGTCTGGCCTAGTTTCTGAGTTAGAACGATATTGTTATGAGTTTATTTCCATTCATCACCCTTTATCAACAAATAGTGACGTAAATTGATGGGCATCAGGCTTACTCCTGATGCAATCCAGGAGTGACTTCTGATGCCAACAAAGTATATAACGATCTGATGTACCTACCTCGAGGTCCCTTCAAGAATTCGTGTCCAGATGCGTTGTAAGACTTACTTGTATATACTGCAAACTTTGTGATAAATCTGGCAACAATGTTGTCTAACCATAAATATACTGCATGCGTAAACTTATTATCAACTCCTTGTAACTGCACAATCTCTTCAGGATTCCACTCTAGTTGTCTGATCCGATTTTTAGGATGGTTGTCTTTCAATATTTTTATCCACTCCTGCAATACATGCGAGAAATCGGAGAAAAATACTTCATGCAAGTCGGTGAATATGTACTTGTCCAGGTATTTGCGCGGTGTCAACTTCGGGTTTCTATTATCTTTCTGCGCAAACTCCAGCTCCTTTGTCTTCAACCATATTTCTATCTCTGCCTTTGTGGGATTCCACGGTCTCAACATCCCATTTTAGATTCTCATTCTCTTCAACATGTTGTGATCGGGTCTGACATTCTTCTAACGCATCCTCCACACATATCATATACTCAGTCCCATTTTCTTCCTCCCAATGGGAAACGGAACCATTTTTTGGCTTTCCTTCTCTCTTATTGGTTTAGGGGATTCTTTATGGTATATTCTGATTCTACCTGACCATCCTAGGTTGACCCTGGTTCAGATTTGATAAGCTTCCCAACAAAATCCCTTTAACACTATCAGCCCCTCTGGTAAACCAGAAGGCAACGCAGCACATGGGGTGTACTACGCAGTCTCACCCAAGATAGTTGTATGGGTGGTTGCAATACTTAGATGTTTGCAACCTGACACTGAGAAGAGATTTGTGGTTGTGTTCTGTAATCTTTACTCATACAATCTAACATCTAGTTGTAACATTCATTATATGCATGCATGTGGAATACTATATCTACTTAGTTACATTCATTCACATAACACAAGTTTTACCAGGGTTCACCCCCTCTTGGGCTATGTCCACAAAGATCTGGCTCTCAAGCTTTTATAATAATTCAGAAATATATCATGTCGCGCATGGTTACAATCTTAGGTCTCTCCCTTTCCACAAACTCTTCAATCCCTGTGAGGATGACTAGATCGCACCAAGCTCCTCAGCCTACGATCTAACCCTCAGGATCGAGTCGCTCACTCCTTCCCTAGCTCCCCAGCTTAATGACTCATACAGTTCATACAACTCTCTCTCTCTTTGTCTCTCCATGTGTGTCCTCCCTATCGATGTCGGTGTCCCTTCTGTCACATAAGTACTACTTATTTATATCCTTGGCTCACCATCCCTTACAATGCATTACAAAAACCCTAACCCTAGCATCGTTAGGTCTTCCTTGCATGCACGCTTTGCTTGCTTCTCTTACACATGTTGTTTTTCCTTCCTGTTGTTGTTTCCCTCTTGCATGATTCTCCTCCAAAAATACCCTTTCTTCCTGGCTAAGCCAGCATCCAACACTCCCCATATCCTACCATCAATATTTTGATCCTTCCATAATTAGTATCATTTTCAAGTACTACTGAATTTTCAAGTACCAAAATATTTTGATCCTGCCTAGAAGTGTGAAAATTGTGGACAACATGCCAAAAATAAATAAAAATTCTAGAAATTTAACACCCCTAACCTAGTTCCATTCATGAGTTGAAAAGATAGAGCCCACATCTCATAACTTAGGCCATGCTAGAACTTGAATGACAACTTTCATTGGTTCTAGAGTGAAGCACACAATCAATTCTACAAAGGATGAGAAAGAGAACATTGCTCATGAGAGGAGCCAGATTGCTAAAAAGATTGCTAATATTGTGAGAAATTTTATAAGCATTTAAAACAACAATGGATAGGATGATTGTCAATTGGGCTTATCTCAAGTGGTTGGGAAGAATGATTATTATCCTCCCCACCTAGGTTCATTTCCTACAAGTGACATGTTGAGCTTTTAATGAGTATATTATTGTAACAACTTCGAGCTTTGTTGTTGATCAACCTTCTGCCTTGAATATTCTAGGGTTTACCCTTGGTACCATCCTCAAAATGAGGGGAAGTACTCAGGGGTTTTCCTCGGGCTTTGTAACCTAGAAAAAAAAACAACGAATGGCATGATCATTGAAATGAAATAATTATAAACAAGTAATCTCGAGTTCCCAAGAATGTAAATGATGAGTGATGAATAACCTCAAGTGATTGAATAATCTCGAGTTCCCAAGAATGTAAAACAAGATGACCCTCTGTGATAGTCAACATACAACAAAGGCCATGGAATTTGTTATTATATCCTGATTGACATGCCTGAAAGTAGACATTGAAGAAAGGTCTCCTTTTTCTTTTCTTAAGAAACTAATATTATGATAGGACACAAATGAAAATGAAATACAACAACTAGGAAGGCATGACTTTATTAGTTTAGAAATAATTTCAAAAATTACACCCTCTTTTCAAAATCATACAAACAAATAAAGAACTAGATTCCAAATTCCAAGTTGATTCGAACTAGATAATGATTTTTTCTTACTACAATGTTTATTTTAAGGAAGTTGCTTACATTATGTCAAAAGAAATCCATTGCGAGGAACTGGCAATCTAAAACATCTATTTTAAATTTTTAAGCACCCTACTTGCATTACATTATCCATACATTGCAAATGGAAGAGACAAATAGAAAACTTCTTTAGGATTTCAAATGAATCTTGGGAGTTAGTAGTTGATGCAAATTAGACCTCTAGTCTGAGTAGTTCATCCAAGGCAAATGGGATGTAAAATATCCCTTTGATAGTCTGTGTTTTTTATTGCCTCTCTCAAAAACTAGAATCGTAGACACGGGATCATCATATCCAAAAACGCCCATGCAATACTCTGTTGGTTGAATTTGCTTTAGTTTTTAGTTCGGATAAACAAAATAACAAAAAAAAAGGTTAAACAAATTTCTACACCTTTTATACTTTGGATCTTACCCAAATGTGGGTTTGAACATATGACCCCTAACAATGAAGATTTCCCCTAACCAAATATGGAACTCCAACAAACTTGGTTTCTATGAATTGATAGGTAAGAGATGATGATACCATGAATAGATGTAAAGGTTTAAATATATGATGTATACGATAGGTACATATAGAGGTCACACCTTGTAGGTATGGGTTGTCCTTGAAACATATGATGAGATCCATTATTAAGATTGTTGTAAAATATCATTCATACAAACATTTCTTGTAAAGAGTTACATTTGAAATTAATATTGTTCAATGATGGTAAATTTTGACATGATTTGTGCCCAAAATGACTTTGTTTTTGGTTGATAGGATGCTTCAGATGTTTGAACACCTTATTTTGATTACAAAGTTGTTGTCTTAGATATCGATGAACACAAGATTGAATATTTTCCTAGTAATGTGGGTATTAATATGGTTTGATTCTCGGGTGTTATCACTGAAATTTCATCCGCAAATGGTTACAGGAATCCAACATCTCCAAACACCTATTAGTTCATCCATGGACCAAAAATGCATTTCCAAAAGGTCCAAAACTATACAACCCGTAATAAAATCAGCATGCGCTAAGACTACACAGGAAGCGCGCGCACATGCACCATCCAGAAGTGCAAGAAAAGTGCACATGCGCACGAGGTGCGACTGTGGACGCAAAAAATTGCGCACCCCTCAGAACGACGCATTTATGATATCGATCGGCCTCCCACCCACTTCTGGTTCAACTTCCAAGTCGATTTGACACCTACATCTCAGCTGAATCCGACTGGGGGGCTAGTCAAAGACCTAAGGGTGCCCTAAAGGGCCCCTTGTTCACACTAAATACCAGTTGAATAATGCCTCAAAGCTATGCTATAAAAGGATTCCATGGGTGCACTATATTTCCAAGGAATTCATTTGTATTGTTATGCTACCTATATTCTCTTGGAGGATCCTCTTTCCTTGTCAAGAGCATACAAGCGTCATTTCAATTGAGCTATTCACATCACCTCTTGAGTGAATGAGCTTGGGATTTCTTCACCATTTCCTTCAAGTTTGCTAGTTGTAAGAAGAGCTCAATATTTGGGGGTTCAAGAACCCTCCCTTGGAGGAAGAGGGGACCCATAAATCTCCCTTTCTCTTTGGTGTTTTCTTTCCACTAATACAATCCTTTCCATTGGTGGCATGAATGTTGTTTATTTCTTGTTCTAATGTCCTTATGCACTCTAGTTTAGTTTATTTTATTGTTATTATCTTAGTCTTTTGTTTATATCATATGCTTGATGTTTCTAACTCTTGCATTCACTGTTGTCTTGCCTAGCTAACCAAACTGGGCTTGTAAGCGTCTTTATTTTGCTCATTTAGGTGACAAAAGGGACACAACATCGGGCATTCAATTTCATGTTCTAAATCTTCATATTTGACTTCTACTTCATCTTTGAGTTCATGCTTTTCGTCTTCATGTGTCTTGGTTTTAATAACCGTTTCCTCTTTTTGTTGCAAATTATTGTATGCCTTTTGTAATTCTTAATATAGAATCACAACGTTTTTTTACTGATATTCTTGTTGCATTTGGATTCCAACATCTTCTCTGGGTTGATTTCAACTATAGAAGTTTCCAAATTTATAGGCTTTGAGTTAGTGTTTTTTCTTTAACTCACTCTTTTCACACTTAAGGTGTTTAATCTCTATTGATAGAATATGTTAGTGATTCCTTAACTTAATGATTTTGTTGGTCTTCTTGGCAAGTACTTTGAATATTGGTTTTGTATTTTGATGATGGGTTACCTCTTTTTAAAAAACTAACTTCAGTAACCAGATGGGTCTATGGCATAATATTGCCATGACGGTGCCTTGACATTTAGTGTTTCCAATCTGTTGACGAGCGAAATTGACCACTTGTCAACTGGAGGAGTGAATCAGTTCTGGGGTTGTCTAATTAACCCAAGCCTTTTGGATTAATTCACTCTGACGGGTTTAGTGGCTCCGTTGGCCGATCTAAGTCCTAAAGAAAGCGAAAAATATAACTAAAGAAAATACAATAACTTAATAAATAACACTCACTGAAAAATATATATATACATCTAATATTTATCTGCAGTTTAACTAATTAATACTTACTCTACTTATCATATGCACAATATGTACAAATAATTCTATTTCTAATATATATGTAATATGTACAAGCTACGAATTTTAATCTAAATCTGTGAAAATCGAATGTAATTGATTTTTTAAACAACAGGAAAGTTGTCATCTAATCTTTTTGATTTGTTTTCTTAGATGTTTATATTTAATAAATCGAATATCAAACTGTCTAATTAAATAAAAGAAATAACAGGTGGTAAAAAGTGTTTTAACTACAGGGAACTTCTATATCTATTATACTAATGAAATCAAATAACAGGGTTGACCTGTTATCGCATCCAATATATGTTCAATGTGTAGCATCTAGTCACCTTATCTGATGAGGTAAACTTGCACGAGATCCTGAAATTGCTCCTAATAAATGTGAAGCAGTAATGATGAAGTTTTAATCATAACAACAGAACATGTAATATATGCAGTCACGGTAATCTTATAATCTTACAAGCAGCCACAATAAGATAATTCTTCCTGTGAGAACTTGCGTATAAACGTTTGATCGAAATTAGAGATAAACCTCTTAATTCAAATTGAACGAATGATTACTGTGTGTTATATCTGGGATATAAAAATATGGACAGTATATAATCTTTGATCATACCAACTGATAATAAACCATGATGACAAAAGCAATCATAATCTATTAACAAATTGAAATAAACATGAATTGAATAAAAACATTATACAGAAAAGCTAAATCTCTGACATGTATCATATTCCATTCAAGTCTGTAGTGAAACATCCATAGTCTTTCCCCAGGCTGAGATTATTAATGTTTACAAAATAATAGGTTTATATAGGTTTCAGGAAACACAATTGTTACCTGTTGATAAGATCAAGTCTGTTTCAAAAATATGGGGGATGCAACCACACTGATTTCACTGCATATCAAAAACTACCAACAGCCCAATCTATTTACTAAAAACACAAAGTTGATATGGCTGGGAGATCTCAACAGTGCATCATATCTTCTTGGAAATCATGGGATCCTCAATCATCCTAAAAACAAATAAAAATGAGAAGGTTTTAGATATGTTTTCAATTGTCAAATCAAACCATTCGAATTTTTCTAACTGGCTACAGAATCTTACGATTTTGTAGCTAGTTATAATAGCAAAGACAATCATATTTTATTCAATAAACAAAACAAACTAATCTTTATGAAAAATATTTTATTCAATCAAATCGTATATCCTAACTTAAGAGTGACAAAATCGTGCTAAAATTAAAAAAAAAAAAAAAAAATCATACCTCAAATCATGGTATTAAAACTTATCAAGAAATTTTGGAGTTTACGATAGTCGTTGTTGCCTCTACATTCTTGAAAATGACACGGCCTGTAGTTTTCAATCGGTTCTCCTTCCCTTGGATAATAGACTCGAGTTTGTTGTTTTCATTTGACAACATATCGACTTGGTCTCTTAAAGACTTGAGTCAGGACTGTAGCAAAGGCACATCAGTATAGTACCTGTCGATCCACAATCGACATTCATCACACTGTGACTGTAATGACTGTGCATTGGCACTAACAGCATTCAGGGTTGGATAATCGTCCACGCGAAAGGTAGTCTTGTCACAGAGTTGGATGCCAGGAAATTTGGGATTATCCTTTAGACAAGGAGGTAGATTGCTAACATAATCGTAGGGTTGGTCAGGGTAGAGCCCGTATGACACAAGGTCCTCTTCAGCCAAGAATTTCTCAATTTCTGAATCCGAGTCTTCACTCACTTCAATTGTGTTGATCGTGTATGCACGGGGTTTTAATTTATTTCGAGCACATCGAGAAATCAAACGACCAGCCCTTTTGTTCTTGAAATTAACATCAATACTACCCTTTAGCTTCTTTCCTGTAGGTTTTTTAACATTTGTAGTGCTATCCTTTGGATGCGAACTCGGTTGATTGTCCTATTGAGTGACATCAGGGTAGGTCGAGGGTTCATTATTAGGATAAATATCACAGGCCTGGAGCGGTGGAGAAGAGGCTGTAGGGTTCACAAGGGTTTCAACAATGACCGGTTTATCTACCTGTCCCAACTCACTATTGCCAAAGCCATTTCGTGAAATGAATGCATCCCAACAATCATTTTGTAATTGCAACTGGTGCATGAGGATAATTTTAATTAAACCATGATGGAATAAACTCTAATCAAACCTCTGCTTCCTGAACCGTTTACCCATTTTATACAGACTTCTAAGCAGGTAGTAGGGCATATTTAATGGAAAGCCAATGAAAATCATAAGTAAGCGCAGATGATATAGGAAAACTAATCTGAATCTTCCTTTACACGTAATGAATTGCTTTACAATAGCCAGTAGATCATGCCACCTAGGTTTTAAGGAGGAAACTGACATACCTCGATCGCAACTAGTTATTTTTCGTGAGGTGAACATCAAAGTCCAGGGGACCTCCTCAACTTTCGCATTCTTGAACCATTTCTTCCCAACTGCTAGCAAACCCATAGCTTGGCTTAAGAACTCTTTTTTTACCTCCAGTTGCATGTCACCTATCTTTGCCCTACAGCCATCAAAAGTCAAGGCAAACTCTTGGGCGACTCGAAGATTGAAACCCTTAAATTTTTCGATGAATGAGTGCCAACCGCTCCTTTCTAAATCCTCTCTGGCGTTATCATATGATAGTAGGGTTTGGGTGCCATTCATCTTGACCCTTACCATTGGAGCCATGCCGAATGGAATGGAATCAACACAGAACTCATAGGTAGGGTTTGGTAAAAATCCATAGAGTCGTAGCCCTGAGCCTCATCAAAACAATGCTATGACAGTTCAAACGATAGACAGAGGCGTTAATCACCATGCATGGGAACAAAATCGTGAAGCCCGAGACCATAATCAAGAGTGATGGCATCCTGTACTACATATGCCACCTTGGCATTGGGTACATGCTAGGACAGAGTGTGTGCATCCAAATTTAATTGCAAAGATAAGTGATTCATAAGAATTGAAAAGTCAAAATTTCCATGAAAGAAATATGGTTAATCAAACCAAAATTAATACAAAAATCAGATACCAATTGATAGGGGTCTTTCATTCAAACAACCATAATCTTCTTAGGCATTCTCAAAATCAAAACGATCATAAACAATGAGAGCAACATGTCCATAGCCAGAAATCACAATTCTATCATAAACGACATGCTTTCAATGAAAATTTGAAACAGAACGAAGACGATAGTTGTGAGTTTTCATGCTTTTAGTCATGAAAACGAATGTATGAACAGATGATAGGTAAAATGCGATGATTTACAACTATCGTTTGAAGAAATGCTTATGAAGATTGGTAAAATTTCATAGACCCTGTGTAGGTAGCTTTATAAAAAATGGTAATTATATACTTGCTACCAACACAATCCCAATGGTTGACCTTGTTAATGTCAATCATTGGCCTTTCCTAGGTCGGTTGGTGTAGGTGGGGGTCTATTATAATCCCTATTGGAACAACATAACTGATATTCTCTAGGGGCCTTATTATTGCTTCTAATAATCTAGCGAAAGCTTATGTGTTAATGCAAGGGCTAAGGCTAGTCATTGAAGCTAATATTCAATCCTTGTTCATGATAGGGTATTCAAAGCTTGTCATAGGCAAAATGGTTACTAAGAATGTTGTCATTGATCATACTATGGATTCAATGCTAGATAAGACAAAAAAAGAGGTGCTTAAATTTACTAGTGTTAATTTCTTTTAGGTTCTTCAAGAGAACAATCAAGTGATGGACAATTTTGCAAATAAAGCCATCCTCTTAAAAGAGAGGGTTATTAGCATCAATGGACATGAAGTTTAAGCCATGTATGAAATATTTAAGGTGTCACCTTCT
The DNA here is from genome assembly GCA_010110895.2 of Picea sitchensis. Taxonomy (NCBI): domain Eukaryota; kingdom Viridiplantae; phylum Streptophyta; class Pinopsida; order Pinales; family Pinaceae; genus Picea; species Picea sitchensis. The sequence goes on along the minus strand of SNQJ01S0075302.1, from coordinate 43,480 downwards.
CAACATGTGGTCACTTGAATGTATTGCACAGGCAGTTATGAGAAGAGATGGGGTCTCTATATCACATGCTCATAGTTATGCATCCACACGATTATGGACTTGGGAGCGGTGTATTCCTTGATCGCGGTGGAATTAAGTCTCTAGCAATGAGGAAGAAGCTCTAGTTAGTAGGCTCCCTGGCAAGGTATGTCTTTATATTGGGGGTATCCCTTATTGCTTTGTTACTTCAAAATTTTGGTGACCCCCCTCCTTTGGTAAGCAGGGCAGGGGAGCTCTCAATTATTGAGTTTGGATCTTCGTTGGGAAGTTTTGTTGGGATAATTCCAATTCAATTTCTATTTTTTCCTACTCTGGCACATCAAAGAGTTGTATTTGTTAATAGTTCTTGGTTTTGGTAAGGCACATGCTTGTATTTGGTTTCCTAGTAATAGGGGGTTTTGTTTCAATGTGCTTCATAATGGATTTGCATATTTTTATTCTTGGAGGATTTTTCGTTTTATGGATATTTAGTGAATGCTTCCAAAAACCTTTGGTTCGCTGATTTTGAATCTCCTTTTCTCTCTTTGGAATTTCACTCTCACCTAGGCCTGGGCACAACATGTTCTGTGGTGTTTCTGTAGGTGAACTATTTCTCTGTTTGTTATTATCTCTCAATTGATTATTGATAATTGAAGGAGATTAGGAGGCTTTTGAGGAATCACGAAGAAGACATTTAGGCCAACATGACATCAATTTTCACAGCAACTATTTTTAGACAATTGGTTTGGACAGTTGGTTGTCATTGATGTCAATCCTTAGAGAGTAATCTTGGAGATTGATGTCAACCCTTAGAGATTGATGTCAACCCTTGGAGAAGTCCAAAATCCCCAGAGATGTGGACGAGATCGTTGGACAATTGGTTATCATATGTATGATCGAGATTGATGATGAGTTAGTTGGGTACATTTGATATAGTCTACATGTAGCCCCAGCGGTGTGGTTTTGGTACCAGATGTTGAATAAATAATATGGATAGAAAGGGCAGTCTGAATGTAGGCAAGACCCTCATACATGGATAGTACTTGTCGTATCATTTCCAATTATATGTGGAATGTCGCATAGTTTCTCACAGTTAGGGAGATATGTCCTTGTAAAGTGGAAGCACCAAAGAGTGGACAAGAAGCCCTTAGTTTGTTATAAGTCTTGATCAATGGGGTAAATTTTTGTTGACGATTAAAATCATAATGATGGATTCCACCAGCAAAGTATTGCTAAAAGCGTTATTATTTAACTATGCTAATAATATAATACTAGTACGGGGTACCCCCTTGTAGAATAGAGGTGCAAGGATAGACATATTACACATGTTTTGTTGTTGTTGTGATGTTGCCTACACAGTCATACATTTTTGTAGATGTAGTCTTAATTTCATATTGGCATGATATAAGTGGATAATGCATTATTTTGGAACACTTTTGGTAATCACTTGCAACATTGAACAGGTTCTATGGGTATGAGGATGATGTTGTTACAACTGCTATGATACAACTTTGTTACTAATTATTATGTTGATTACCTAGCCACATATATGCAAGGGATATTTTAATGTTAGCATGGTCAAAACAAAGAAACAAAAAACTATGAAAAGGTTCTAAAGTATGGCAAAGGGAAAGGAATTATGTAAAGGGATTACATGTAAGTTTCGAATGTAAAGGACATGCAAGTTTCGAATGAAGTTAAGGTATTCTAGTGTTAGTCCTAACTATTATGTTATTTGTTGGTTAATGGACTATGCAAATTTCATTAGATTTGAATGGAGGCGCATATAGAATTGTTAATATGTATTATTGCTTGGAGTTATGGCAAGGGTTAACGTGTAAACTGTATTGGGTGGCACACTATGCAATGGATATCATCTCAGATCTCATGATGGTTTGGCATTGAATATGCATTGGTTATATGGTTTGATTATTAGTGAATGTTATGTTTATTTGGTTGTCTTATACTTTGAATTGAATGGGGCCAGGTGATGGAAGCGATGTGCATTTACTGCACGTCACTCCATACTTTCCCTATCGCTCGTCACCCTAGCATTGCTCCATTGTTGCAACTTCGCTCTGTTGGTTGTGAAGCTCCGCATTTTCAGGTTTTTGGAAGGGAGGCTCATCCAACTCGCCATTTAAGAATTTTTCCCACAGGTATGATTCTTTTCTCTCCATCCATGATGTATTCTCTATTGTATGAACCAAATGATGGCTCAATGATGCTTGGATTCTGTGTGTCCTTGAGATTTTTGACTGTGTGTCGCTGGGTGTTATGGCTCTCTGTGATGACTGTAAATTGTTGGCAATTATAATCATAGCAATGGGTGTTATTAAGTTACGCATTGGTGGTTGCTTGGTCAGTATGAATTTTATGATGAGTCTCTGTGAAATATTAATAACAATGGCACGATATAGATTTGGGTTGATGATTGAGGGTTTTTTTCTGTGTATCACTATCTGTTAACTCGTTTCCTCTCAGTCGTTGTGGTAACCCTCACCCATTCCCAGATAAATTGTCAACAGTTTTTGTGTTCTTTTCTTCAAACCCCGAGTGGTGTCAATGGCCGCTCTTACTGTCTTTTTACTGGAAGCGTCCCAAAGTTCCAGTCTTTCTTGGTCACCCAAATATTAACACAGGCATGTGTGGGTTTTTTATTGATATAAGTTTTATCTTGGTGCTCTGTCAAAGAGATGTGTGTGTGTATTCACTATTGTTGTTGTCAAAAGTATTAATCTCCCTGGTGATTGGGAAGAGACGTTGTCACGCTATGTTTGAACTGTTAAATTATTAGCTTGATTTCTTATGGGGATTAATTCTTTTGTTTTCTTCAATACTTTGATTCCACCTTAATACACTTCAACAATTCCAAATCATAATCGAATAGCAATAACTATGTAGATAAGTAAACATGCACATCAACAACACATATACCCTGGGGAAACCTTGTACAGGGAGAAAAACCCCAGCAAACAATATTCCTTTATTGCATTAATAATGTAAGATCTCTTACAAATATCCACCATGAATGTTATGCTCTCAAAGAGCTTTCCAAGATGACTCTGACCTGACAAAGACTTAAAAGACCTTGCTGAAATACACCTTTGATATGTTGCCTCTTTATCACTGATGTGCTCCTCTATTACTTCACCCTCAACCTGCATATGAAAACTGTGTTTCAACACTGTGTTGCAGAATTGTGTTGAAGAGAGGATTCGAGCTCTTCTTATATAGGCTGAAGAGGGGTAGAGGAGAGGCTCGAAATAGTAACTCGATTGCATGCTTTAGTCATAACTCAGCTTCATACTTTAGTTCAAACTTAGAACTAGACTTGAGATTGCTTACAACTCAGCATTACACTTTAGTTCAAACTTAGAACTAGACTTGAGATTGGTTACAACTCAACATTACACTTTAGTTCGAACTTAGAACTAGACTTGAGACTGACATGCTTTAGTTTGAATTTAGAACTAGACTTAGGAATTTATTTGCAACTCAACATTACACTTTAGTTCTAAGATAGAACTAGACTGAAGACTTTAGTTGCAACTCAACATTTCACTTTAGTTCTAAGATAGAACTAGACTCAAGACTTTAGTTGCAACTCAACATAACACTTTAGTTCTAAAATAGAACTAGACTCAAGACTTTAGTTGCAACTCAACATTACACTTTAGTTCTAAAATAGAACTAGACTTAAGACTCTAGTTACAACTCTTGACAAGGC
>SNQJ01S0075301.1:52109-80108 GCA_010110895.2 Picea sitchensis | reverse complement strand
ATAAAGATCATAGTTATAATAGAGAGTTAATTAGTATCAAAGTGAGTCATTATATATGTGGTTCTATGTATTTCATATATTACAAATAAACATAATCCCATAATGTTCTTTGATCTACTAATTTCCCCCATCTCGCGTAAAGGGATGATGAAAGGAAATTCATAAAAATGATTTCCCTCATCTCTTCAGTTTTTAACAACATATTAAACATTAAGATGGTGAAAGGAAATTCATCTTGTGAACAATGACAACTTCACCAGGGATATGGATGCATGGCTGACAATGAGACAATGTCTTAGTGGGGGATGCAAATAACTTCACTGGGGCTATAGACACACGGCTAACAGTGAAGCAATATATGTGATGTTTATCAAGGATTATCCTATAATCTTAATTGTCACTTTGTTATTAATTACTTTCTCCATAGCTAGATATTGATCCATTATATTTGTTATATAATGAATGATTTTTAATCCTCGAGATAGAATCAGACTATTTAGAAATTTGATAACTTGACTAGATTTTGGGAAACTATTTCAGACATTGCCTGAGTATATTCAGAAAAAGAAATATTTATAGCCTATTTGGAAAATGTGATGATGTTTTAGAATTCTTATATTACTTGACATAGTTTTTAAATGAGAAGAAAGTTAGTTTAGCTTTCAATTTTTGACTCCATGGCCCAACAATAAATCTATTGTTCCCAAATGGAGCCTAATGTTGTAACATAAAAAAAAAATCCAAAACTTTTCCCAAATTTTCCATTTTCTTATGGTTCGAAACATTTTCATAACTTTGATTTTCAAGATTGTTATTCGTACACTTCCTTTAGGTTTGCTTGGATGATTCTTTCTCCTTTAATTTATGTGCGCCTATATTAATAAATTTTATTAATATCACCTTCTAAAATGTTTTGATTGGGTTTCTTTTGTGAGATTTTCATTTTGATTTGAGTTTAGTGTGACATCTTCATTGCTTTCATTTTGTTGCCAACATTCCAACAGTTCAAGTTTCGCCTTATTTTGACTTATGATTTGAATATATCGTGGATCAAAGTGTGGTCATTTTTCACCACCTCGGCATAAAATATGTATTTTATTATGTTTCTTCTAAATTGTAAATAAAATTAATGTTAATATGTAATAAGTTTTTATTTTATTTAATCTTAATTAATTAAATTAACTATTAGTTAAATTTGATTCAATTTTTATTTTTTACAATTCGTGCATATATATTTTGTAATTATAACATAAATAATTAAATGAAACATAATTATTAAAACTGGCCAGAATTGTTTTATAAATCTAATTAGTTTTGATGACTCAACTTTGACAAGAGATATCTTGAGTTTTACTCAACCAAATGATGCAAACGAAGACTCGTTGGAAAGATATCTCCATGGATAACAATCTAGAAGAATTAATTTAAGCAAATCTGGAGATTTACTATACCAAAAAAATCAGCAAAAGTGAAGGCTATGAATTTGCAACTAAAAGTATTTTTTTGAATTGATTTAGAAGATTTTATTTGGTCGAGAAGATTTGTTGTTGCTTATTCATTTCCCAATTCTTTCATTTTTAATATTATATTCATGGGAAAGAAAGAGAAATAATGAATTTTTTTATTCTAATGTGGTAATTTGCTTTGACAGATTGGAAATCGCGTCCATTTTCAGGAGGCGATTTTGTGGAGTGATTTCCGGGAAATCAGAGAAGCATTTTCCAAATTGGTTGAAAACCCATTTCTAAAACAGGGTCAATTACATTATCCAAAAATTATTGTCTAACATGATAAACCATTTGGGAGAAATCAGGATTGGAGTGAAATGGATTTTCCCAGATTTGAAATCACACCAATCTTTAGGAGATGTTTTTGCAGAACAATTTCTAGGAAAACTGAGCATATTTTGGCAAAATGGTTGAAAACTGGAAAAAAGGCCAAATTAACTAATTGTCAAAGGATTTTGTAAAAGGATGAATATTTGGGGAGATATGATGTGTTTTATGGGAAGGTTCTTTCCAGATTTTTTGTTAATTCTATAGTTGATTCATGTCAACAAATTTTTTGTTGACTAAAGGGGGATTCAAACTAAGTGGAGAAGATTTTAAAAACTATGATTATTCTTGTGGAATAGGGGTGAGAAACCTTAAGTCATTTTGGGATTGAATGTAATAGGATTCTTTCTAATGTAAATATTTTTCAAAAGCAAGGAGATTCAGAGATTTCGCTTTGCTAAATGATGTCTTTTCCTGTAATTTGCTTCTTATGTTTCCATTAATATTTCTTCTTTTCATAGACTATTTTGAGTTGTGATTGTTGTAATTCAGTACTACCTCTGTTGCAACAAAATTTAAAGCATATGTATTTGAACACATGTTTTCCTTGGTTTTGTTATAAGCAAAATAAGACCTGTGTTATGGATATTGATGCTTAATTTATGAACATTGAAGAGCAACCTGAATGAATCCTGTGTTATTCTTCCATTGAAGAGGAAGGCCAGATTTATCAGAATTGGATACATGGATTTTCATTTTGATTTTTTTTTCCTAGATCTACTATCCATTCTCTAATATTTTTTAAAAGGATTTAGTAGATGAAGTCATGCCTCTTTGTTTCTAATTATTAGTCACTGAAAGGCTCATTAAAAATCAGTTCAAAAAGCCTCATTATCAATCATTATTTCTTATGAAAATGTACTAGGAATTTCTCTTTTGCATCCTAGAGAAATATTTAGTAACAACAGTTGGACATATAGGGGATAAAAAATGATGATCATCGCTCATATACAGTGTTCAACAAGCGATGACCCCTAAAACTTTTAGATTTGGGGAGTTATGAGGTGATAAGTGAGGGATGAGTTGTATATTCATGACAAGGGCCTAGGAACTCACATCATCCAAGTCTCTTATGGTTTCTAGAATATCTAAAATCTCTCCCAAGCCTCTTCCAAAGAGATATATAACAAAGGAAATCCTAAGGAAAGAGGGGAAAACATTCATAGTAATGTTATGTTGTTCAATTGCAGAGGTACATGTTCCATCTGCCACAGCTATAAGTCAATGAATCCTAGCATGAACAAGAAGCTAAAGGAGGAGCAAGGAGGTCAAGGGATCATGCATAAACATTTAAGGTATGTCTTGATGTAATTTTCTTATGATTATTAATAGATCATTTGGTTCCCCCCCCTTATAAATGTTTGTAATTGATGATAAAATGTTTATATATCATTCATGTTATTGTAGATCTTATTAGAATCAAATTAGATATAGGATTATAATCCCAAATAGAGTGGTAGAAAGGTTTTTCTTGTCTTTTGTATGCAAGAAGCAGGTTGTGGAGCTTGGAGTTGGAGTTTCAGGACTCCAAAACACAAGAGATATGAAGAACGACTTCAAGAAAGGTATGAAAGCTTCACCACTCCTTCGGATAATCATGAATCTATGTGTTTGAATCTAGATCCAGGAAAACCATAAGAATTATATCCCTCTTTCTATATAGGATTACTAGGCTAATCCTATGGAGATTTTGTTGTGTATTCAACAATATCCTTATGATATTTTATCCTGTAACAGAATTGGAGAATCCATTGGGGAAGAATTATTCTCTAGTTTGAGTCTCTTGGTTAATCCTTCCCTCTGCTTGATTATGTATGCTTGTGAGTATTCCTTTATTTTATCCATCGCCTAAATCCAGTAGATATGATAGATCTGATTTAGGTCTGGAAGATCTAGAACAAATAATTTTTTCCCAAAAAAAATTTTTTTTACATATCATCACTTGTTGACTAACTAGGGTCCCACGATGATAATAGTTGGATAGTTTTCATGTGTCCCACGATGATATGAAAAAAATAGATAATTTCATATCAAAACCCAGGCCGTTAGTTTTAGGTTTATCCTCTGATCAAGAGTATTTTGCAATGGTCTGTTTTGAACCCTTTTTTGTCTCTGTTTGACTGATTTTTGTCACATACCTTGCCATCAGTTGGTTTGTTGAATGCTTATGTGTGGTTTGTTTTAATTTTTTGGATAAGGTCTCTTTTGTATGAGAGTTTTAGTGAGGCTGGGAAAAGAATCCAACAGAGCTAAGAAGATATAGTAGTGTTTGTCATTGGTTGTTTTACTTTCCCTTGTATAACCATTTTTCATCACTAGATCTACCCTCCTAGGTGAGTTTTGGGTGTGATATCTATAGTGACATTGGAGTGGGCTGATCCAACCTCATTTCCAACATTCTACAACCCATTTTATTGTTGCTTGTTGTTGGTTTTCCTTTTTAGTTTGTCTTTCTTTCTTACATCAGGAACTGTTACATTTCAATTTGAAAAATATTGAAAAGACAAAAAGATTTGTTGCATTCTAGATTTTCTTTTGAATCATTAGTGAAAGAGTGCATTAGGATCATTGTTTGGTTTCATATTTGAAGTGATTGTTGGTTTCTTGGTATGTGTGAGGTCAGTTTTAAATTTGCAAAGAAAAAGAAAAGTTTCTTCCCCTCCCATAGCTAGATTTCATCGAACTGAAAAAGTTTCATCATCATTCTGGTATTGCTTGGTTGGGTCAAGAGTCAAAACATCACCAAAGTTTCATCCATTATCCTTAGACTTAAGAAACAACCATAAAAAGAAAGGAAAATCTAAAATTGATTAGACATTTTTCTTTTTATAGTGAACAAACATTGGATTAGGATCAGAGAGTAAACTCTCCAAGGCCACAAAAATGAGACTTGGGAGTCATTAAAGAGTTTTAAAACCATTCTTGCAATCGGTGTGTCAGGAGCCTCGTGTAACATAGGAGTTAAGAATGAGGTCCCATTGGAGAAAGTAGGGAGATTACCACTCTCTTCTTGTTTTAGTGTTTGCGATACTGATTCAATTGCTACATATACATAGGTTTCGTTGGTTCACACTTTCATAGTTCCACACTTTGTTACCCTTCCCCTGCGTGCGGTCGTACCTACAATTTTTCATCTAACAATTAATTATTAGGTTGTACCCTTAGTGACCTTTCCTAGGGAGCTACATAGGTGAATGCAGTGGTATGTGCCTATAGTAACTAGGTAAGACATTCGTTCATGGTCTCAGTTCCCCGGAGGGTGCCCATCTTAATAAAGGGTGTTTTGACCGATCAAGGATGTTTCACATAGATCATTGTAACTAATCCTCATACCTTCTTTGGCCAATCTTGTGAGTACTTCATCTACCCCGTAGGGTTCATTTTCAGAAATCCCTTGAGCTAATTGGTTTTCTTGCTATTAGCCTAGATTTGTTTAGGACTAAGCTCTTTGAGTCCGAGTCTAGATTGGCCTTAGGTTGAATTGTGTTTGGATTTTAACGTAGTATATTCACCGTGGATAAACTACAACGTTGGTCCTAATGAATATGAGGGCTTGAACCCGTTACAGAGGAATAACCACCTATCAAGCGGTGTGAGATAGTTGATGAAGGATTTGAAGGGCTTGAACTTTGGTTCGACGAGACTAGGTTAGTCAAGGTAGAAATCATATATGAACTTCCTCCACAAAATTTTAATCTTCCTTTAACTGAGCCAGACACACCTCTACATGTCCAAGTGAGGGAAATTTTTAGTGCACCTTTATCATTTTTTAGCCATCCTCCCACCATGTTAGAAATGAGTGTTATGTCTAGTGTAGTTGAGCCTACAAGCCCATCCTCAATTAAGACAGGGGACACTCCCCTAGGGAGCATCCTAGTGATGTCTGCATTACCACCCCTTAGTTCCATTGGACCTACACCATCCATACCATTTTATTTTGGTCCTTCAATCTGGGGGATTCCATCTGTGTCATCCTCTCCACCTGTTAGTATACCTAGCATCACTATGCCCATCCCATCTACATCGATGCCAACTTCTAGATTTGTTTCCAGTGGGGGGTCTAGCTTTGGTTCCATCATGGGAAGTGGAGCTCCTTCCACCTCCACCAATATTTTGTGTGGACTGGCATCATCAGGTGTGGGTGTACATTTTGGGTGGAAAATGTCTAGAGTTTTTGGGGTTGTCCTTGGTCAGGTCGGGGGTAGCAGTACTTCAGAAGGTTTTAACTTTTCATCGGTTAGCTTATATTTCCCTGGGGGGACATCCATTTATGGTAACATTTTCACCATGGGGAGGTTTTCCCTTTGTTAACACATCTGGTCCTAGGGGTTTCTTCCCTAGGACTAACTTTGGGAACATTTTTCCTAGAGGATCCACATTTACCCCCGAGGGAAACCCCCCCTGGGGGAATCTTTAGTTTTGGTAGAAATCATGCTCCTAGAAGTGCCACCATTCCTGGAGGAACTCACTCTTCAGGAGCTCCCCAACCCTCCAGTACTATAAATATAGAGGGACTGCAAGGTCCATCTAGGAAAACATTGACTTCACCTCCCTCCTAGTATTCATTTTCACTATTTACTTTCCTCGCAATGTTATATTTACCATATTTTTCATGGTTAATAAATGAACCTATTTCCCATGACCCATCATGGTCAGAAATGCCTTCCAATTTTCCATCAGATATTCCAAAATTCGACAAAAATTAAGGAGAGAACCCCTCCACACACATCATGAAATACCACTTATTATTTTCATCCAACTTATTAATGTATGATAGTGTGAGGCTACGTCTTTTCCAAATATCCCTCACCAAAGCTTCCACCAAATGGTACATTGAATTGAAAGGAGGTTCCTTTAAAATATGCAATGGCCTAGCAATGGCATTCTTAACAGATCACCAATTTCACATACGATATGAGATAGGACCAAAGCTCTTGACTTCATTGCATCAAGATAATGCCACTAAAATTTTAGATCATATACATGAGCGGCGACAAATACGTAGGATGATTAAGACTAGACTCATATTATAGAAAAAATCCTTATGGATTGGTTCACCAAGTCCCTCCTACCACCCATTTCCATATAGGTATCTATGGTCAGGGTGACCACCAAGTAGCAGGCCATTTCACATGCCCAACACTTGGAATTGTTCTATTCTCAATTAGGCACAATTTATTACATNCCTTCCAATTTTCCATCAGATATTCCAAAATTCGACAAAAATTAAGGAGAGAACCCCTCCACACACATCATGAAATACCACTTATTATTTTCATCCAACTTATTAATGTATGATAGTGTGAGGCTACGTCTTTTCCAAATATCCCTCACCAAAGCTTCCACCAAATGGTACATTGAATTGAAAGGAGGTTCCTTTAAAATATGCAATGGCCTAGCAATGGCATTCTTAACAGATCACCAATTTCACATACGATATGAGATAGGACCAAAGCTCTTGACTTCATTGCATCAAGATAATGCCACTAAAATTTTAGATCATATACATGAGCGGCGACAAATACGTAGGATGATTAAGACTAGACTCATATTATAGAAAAAATCCTTATGGATTGGTTCACCAAGTCCCTCCTACCACCCATTTCCATATAGGTATCTATGGTCAGGGTGACCACCAAGTAGCAGGCCATTTCACATGCCCAACACTTGGAATTGTTCTATTCTCAATTAGGCACAATTTATTACATAATCCCAAATGATCCTAGGTCATCAAAAGATATCATGAATCCAAATAGTACCCCATGTTGATGGTGTCGTTGGTTCTGTTTCCCATACCTCTGTAAACCAGATAGTTGATCACATGGGTCAAATGTCTATTAAATCAACTTCTTGTACTAGTGCTTAAATTACTATAGTCCCTACTCAAACCTCCATGGTGAATTTGCTGCAATCCATGAAACCAAATAATCCTCAACAAACTGGAGGGAAGAAAAAAATAAACAAAAATAAAAAATCTAATACTAAGAAATGGATTTCCTCCACCAAAAACACCTAGGACGGGGGCACTAAGGAGAAAAGGAAGAGTCATTTTCCCTGCAAAATTTGTGGGGAAGACCATCCCACTCATCAATTTTCTCATAAGGATGGGGTCCATAGATTTTTGTCACAACAACGGGCCCCCCGACAACCCATTGTCTTAACCCATCCTTTCCCCCCTCAACCTCAAAACATGGTTTCCACAAATCTTACCCCTCTGCAATGGGGCATGTTAGGTACCCCTCACCATGAGGGGTATTCCTTGAATTATTTTGTCTACATGTGTGACCATATGGCCAATTTTAAAATATGAGCCATGAACTATGATATTCCCGAGCCTTCACATTTTTCACCAAAAGAAGCATCTTTTTCCCATCCTAGTGGCCCTCTACAGATTGAGAAGCTATATTTTGACACATAAATTCTCCCCCTGAAGGGATTTTTTCAATTCAAGAAACATAATCCAAACACATCAACCACCCACAACTATAGTATTGTGGAAGACTTGGCCCAAGCACCATGTGCCATGTCTATGCTTGAAGTTCTCCAAAAAATTCCAATGCAGTGGAAAGACTTGTTGTCTTCCATAGGTAGGGTTGATCCCTCGAAGTCAAGTTTGATTACCTTTGATTCTTCTTAGGTTACTCATAGGCTCTCCAATCAAGTAGCCTTCCAATTCAAATGCGAAAAATGTGTAAAAACATCTTCCAAACAGAGGTTGATGAAGGAGCCTTAACTTGCATCGTGTCTATTTCTTGTTGGAAGGCCATTGGATCCACTAAGCTCGATAAATTTGTGACACTATTTAAAGTGTTAGATGGACACATGTTCCAACCCCATGGAATAATCACCACCTTACTCATTGTGTTAGGTGATGAGATTGTCTATGTTGATGTAGAGGTTTTCGATGCACCTCTTGAGTACAATCTGTTACTTGGGAATACTTGGTTCTATGAGATTATTGTAGTTGTATCATCAGTCTTTAGGGTCCTATGCTTCCCTTATCAAGGGAAAATAATGACGATAGATAAGTCTGTGTTATGTACCCTATGCCTTGGATCCAAAGTGGGGTCAAATGTACCCTTTGTTGGTGATACCTCATAATCTTATATGAACGTTCATGTGAGGATGTTCAAATATCCTTCATTGATGAGAATTTTCCCCCTTCCCCTACCATATCCCACTACAACTATCACTCCTATCAACATGATTTCGTCCTTTACCGGTGGATCCCTCGACTTTGTTGATCCTTGGGTGGTACTTCATTCCAAGGATGTTGAATCATATGGAGAATCCATGTCATTCATTGTGGTCAAGATTGTCGACCTGAAAATCCCATCAACATCCATTGATGTTGGTCAGGAACTCCATCCTCATATGGAGTGTGATCATTCTACTCTTCCCATATGGGTTGTTGACTCTCCAATTTCATATGACATCCTAGATATTGTGTTTCCTTTAGAAGAGGCCATCCTAAAAGTCATGGCTTCCATAGAAATTCCAAAGGATGAGGTGATGCATCAATCATATTGTCCTCATTTAGAACAAATGAGAGTTAGAATGTTGAGTCTTGATCTAAGACTAGGGGAATTTGCTAGGGCATCCAACAACCCTCCTAGTCTTGACCCTTTTCATCCTTGGTTATCGTTTTTGGAACTTTCCATCGAATTATTTTACTTCCCTTCCTTAGAATATTTTTTTTTCATACTTCCTTCATGTCTTGATGGAGCCCATGAAGGAGCTTTGATAGCTCTAAAAACCACTGATGATGAGTATCTTCGATTGCAGACATTCATTCCTATGTGACATGGCACTGGAAGGGTAAGCCATATGATGTCGACAATGGCTAATGAATTCATCAATTATGAAAAAAATCATTGGACGGAGCCTAGAAATGGGCTCTAGTTCTCCTGAATCATCAAAATGTGTAGTTCCTTGTACATAGGTGTGTGGTGTGAGTACCTTTTTTTTTTCATGAATCATATCCAAAAAATCCAAAAATATTTTCTCTTTTGAGATTTCACTATGCGTTTTGACCCTCGGAATCTAGTTTACTTGTGTTGGAAATATTATGAGCATTTTTTTATGGAGATGGAAAATTCTACTGAACTTGAGGTACATCTTCCCAAACAAGCATACAGGGAAAGGTTTTTCCCTGCATTTTCCACCTTGCATTATTAACCATCCATGATGCTAGCACTATACCTTAAGTTCGAACCTAGTTGGTTGTGACATTAGCCATTCCTTTTGCACGTCGGTACTATTCTAGTAGTGCCTACCCTTCATGGGTTCCCTAGTTAGCACCCATATTGTCATTTGGTTCCCATGCTGCATTTTTCCAGTAGGCCCAGGAGCCCTCATTCAGCCTCACCATGACTTGATGATTGAGCCTCATTATTCTCTCTTGGTCTATATTATGGCCACATCCCATGGGGGTTCCCAAAAATTTTTATTGTCGCTTAATGGTCACCTATTCATTTTCTTCTTACACCATGATCTCACCACTGTGTTGTTGTTTTCCTATATCCCACTTACTGCTATGGAGTATCCCTAACCATCCACCTATTGCATTATTTGGCCTCCATTTTTCATCCCTATACCTAGGGAGAGAATAACTACTATGAGTGGATATCAATTTCTTGTACTATTTGCATTCATTTTTCTTAGGTCGGTTCCATGCATTTGGAACATAGGAGCATGTTGTTAAGCCACTCGTTCTCTGCCATCGAGTATAATTTTATCTCTTTTTCGGACTCATAAAAGGAAATGAAAAAGGTACATATCGATCTTACTTACATAATTATTTCATGATTTTTAAACCATGAAGGAGACCAAGTATACTTCTATTCCTATTTTGTGCTCGTTAAACCATAAAGGACGCAAAAATACAAAAAAACAAAAAAAGAGTGGGGGTTTTTAACAGTTGGTGTATTCTCAAAATGGTAGTGTCAGTCGAGTCTCCCTTAAACAAGGCACTTGTTTGATTCCTCAACATACAATTGGTTTTTATCTTTCCTAACATTTGTCCCAGTAATATGATTCAGAGATACTCCTCTGACTAGTTACTCTTCCAGTAATTATGGAGAGGGATTCAATGCCTCCTACATTGTTGCACTATATTTGTTCAAGTCTTGTGTCTTGCTTCCAAGTCACCATTGTGTCATGCTATATGTTTAAGGTAAGTTTCATATGTTATAGCCTTAATTTCCACCCTATAGACCAGAGACGAAGCCATTAGAGGATAAAGTCCAAAATACATCTTTTTCGTAAGGTTTGAACCCTTGTAGATCCCTTTTTGGCATCCTCGCGAGACACCTATTAAAAAACAAGTGAGTCCCTCGCTTGTTAGTAGTGCTCAACAAGTGAGGCACTGTCAAACTTAAATAATCAGGTATTTATGAGGTGATAGATGAGGGATGATTTGGATATTCATGGAAAAGTCCTAGGAAATCACATCATTCGAGTCTCTAGTAGCCTCTAGAAGATCTAGAAGCCTCTCCCAAGCCTCCTCCAAGAGATATATAAAAATAGAAAGCCTTTGTCAAGGGGGGGAGAATTGAATGGTATTTTATGTTGTCCAATTGTAGAGGTATCCATCTACTACAAATAGAAGTCAGTGAAGCCTAGCCTGACCAAGGAGAGGCAAGAAGCAAGGAGGTTAAAGGAGCTTGCATCAACATTTGAGGTATGTGTGTCTTGATGTAATGTTCTTATGATTAATAATTGACCATTGGTTTTCCCTCATGAATGTTTGTCTTTTATGCATAAATGTTTATATATAGTTTATTTTTCTATAGATCACTTTAGATACAAGCTAGATCTACTATTCTAACACTAGGAATAGAAGTAGAATGGTATCATTTTGTATTTGGTGTGCAGAAAGAAGTTTGTAGAAGTTGGAGCTGGAACTTCAGGACTACAAAATATAGGATACACTAAGGACAACCTTTAGGAAAATGTATGTCATTCTTCCATTTCCTTTTGTAATGATCTTATTGCATGTTTCTAGGAAAACCATAAGAATTCTATCCCCCCTTTCTGTCTAGGATTCCTAGGCTAATCTTAGGGAGATCTTGTTGTTTATTCAGTGAGATCCCTATGAGACTTTGTCCCATAACATATTTCCTACATTTTCCTCCGTGTGTTGTTATTTTCATATGATTTTTATTCCACTCAGTCATCCCAGGGCCTAGATCTAGTAGATCTGATATATCTGATCTAGATTTGGAAGATATGCAACAGATCCACCTTTTTCAAAAAGGAAATTTTTGTAAACCCTCACTTGTTGCATAATGAGTGTCCTGCGAGACCCTCACCAGTTGCATAACAGGTGTCCTATGAGGCCCTCGCTAGTTGACAATCCTGTGTCCCGTGAGGATCCTTGTAGGGTCCACAAAAAAGGGCATGTAGGGTGCAAAAAAAAATCCATTTTTTGTGAAACAATTTCTGGGTTTTTTTCTGTGAAGCGTAGGGTCCCTATTCTTGGGGAAGAAAAACTTTAGAACTTGGTTTTGCAAGGGATTTTTCATCATTCTTTGGATGACATGAAAAATAAAATGATTTTTTTGTGTGTTTGATCATCCTTTGTGAATCATTTTAGGACCTCTTTTCATAATTCCACTTATGAACTTTGGTGTCTGAAATTGTATTTTTGGGTGATTGGTTGTTGCATTTGGTTGAGTTTCATTTTGCAATTTTGTTTTACATATTTAAGATCCATTTCTTGTGATTTTTGGGTTGATATCCCGTGTAGACATAGGAGTGTGCCAGGGGGCATCGCTACCAATATTACACTACCCTTTTCTTTATAATTTGTTGGTTTCCATTTGCATTGTGTGTTCTTGCATAGATCAAAAAAAATTTGCATTTTCATTGAAAAAAAATAACCAAAAATGCAAAAGTATTTCTTGCATGGTAGATTTTCTTTTGAATCATTAGTGCACAAGTGCATTAGAAGAATTGGTTGGCTTCATATCTGATTTTTTGGTTGCTTGGTGTGTGTGAGGTCTTATTTTTTAAATTGGAAAAGAAAAAGAAGAGTCATTTTCCCTCCCATAACTAGAGCTCATTGAAGAAAATGAATTTGCATTAGTATACTTGCATTGTTTGGTTGGATCAAGAGTCATCACATCATTAAAGTTTCATCCATTACCTTTGGAACTAAGCAATAACCATTAAAAATAAGCACTTAATCTAAAATCAATTAGATATTTTGTTTTTGATAGTGAAGCAACATTAACTAGGCTTAGGGCCTTGGAATAGGATTGGAGAGTAAACTCTCCAAGGCCACAAAACTCAACTTAAGATTCATTAAAGAGAGTCAAAATCCATTCTTGCCTCCTCTAACATAGGAGTTAAGCACGAGGTCACATCGGGGTAAGTAGGGAGATTACCTCTCTCTGCTTGTTTTTGGTGTTTGTGATACCACTTTGATTGTTACATATACGAGGGTTTTGTTGGTTAACACCTTCATAGCTTTGATCTTAGTTACCCTTCCTTTATGTGCGGTCAGACTTATGATTTATTTCCCATCCATTGATTGTTAGGTAGTATCCTTAGTGACCTTTCCTAGGCAGATACAGAGGCGACTGCAGGTGGGACATGCATGTGATGCATGGGGCAGATGTTCGTTCACGGTTTCAATTCCCCCAGAGGGTGTCTGCCTTAATAAAGGGTATTTGCACTAGTCATGGATGTTTCACATAGATAATTGTAACTTCTTCTCACACCTTGTCTATCTAATCTTATAGGGGACTTGATGCCCCCCCCATAGGGTTGGTTTTTGGAAGGCCCCTAAGCCAATTGGTTTACTTGTTGTTTTACTAGATTTGATTAGGGGTGTTCTCTTTGAGTCTGAGTCTAGGTTGACCATAGGTTTATTTTCTTTTGTTAGTAATATAGTTTATTCACTGTGGCAAAATTACCGTGCCAGTCCTGTCGGTTATGAGGACTTGAGCCTATTACGGAGGTGAAACTGCCTCTAAAGAGGTGCAACATAAGTGACAAATAATTTAAAGGTTCTTATATTTGTTTTGACGAGACCATTTTGGTTGAAGTGGAGGTGGTATATGAACGTCCTCCACCAAATTTCAATCCACCTTTAACTGAAACAGAAACCTCTTTACTTGTCCAAGTAAGGAAAATTTTCAGTGAGCCTTTCTCTTGATTTAGTCATCCACCCAATGTGTCATCTAGTGTAGATGAGCCTGTGATTCCATCCCCAAGTGGGATGAGGGGAAATTCCCCTAAGGGCATTCCAGTAATGTCCACATTGCCATCCCTTAGCTCCACTGGACCTACACCATCCATGCCTTTTTTCTTTTGCTTCCTCACCTTGGGGGATGTCAGTTGTGTCATCATATCCATCTATTAGTATACCAAGTGTCCATACACCCATCCCTTCTACATAAATTTCCACTTTAGGATTACTTTCCAATGGGGGGCAAGCTTTGGTTTCAGCATGGGAAGTGGAGCTCCTTCCACCTCTACCAATCCTATGAGTGGCCCAACATCATCAGGTGTGGGTGTACCTTTTGCATGGATTACGCCTAATGGTTTTTGGGTTGTCCCTAGTCAGCCTGGGATAAATAGTGCTTCTAAATGTTTTCCTTTTCCATGGTTTAGCAAACCTTTCCCCAGGGGCACATCCCTTGGGGGAAATTGGGGTTTTCCCTTTGTCAACACCTCTGGTCCTGGGGTTTTCTTCCCTAGGAATAAATTTGGGAGCATATTTCCTCGAGGTTCCATATTTACCCCTGGGGGAAATCCCCTTGGGATATTTTTTTGTTCTGGGAGTATTCATGCTCTTGGAAGTGCCACCATTCCTGGGGGTACTCACTCTCCAATGATCCCTACAAATTCTATAAGTAAAAATATACAAGGGACCGAAAGTTCTATCTGGGAAAACAAATACTTCACTCCCTCCCAGTCTTCATTTGCACCATTGCCTTTCTTTTCCACACTTGATTTACCCGATTTGTCACGGTTAAAAAAATACCCTATTTCCCATGACCCATCATAGCCAAAAATTCCATCAAAGCTACCTTCATATATGTCAGGAAATGAGATACACTTCCACACTAAAACTATCAGAAGAGAAGAATAATTTAATCGAGAGCGTAAATGACAAAGCAATCACATAGTACATAGATATTTTACCCTGGAAACCCAAACAGGGAAAACTAGTATGCCTTGAGAGTTCTTCTCTCTTGTTGTCTTATTCAATATGAATAAAATGTTACATGTCTAACCTTGGTCCACACCTAAGACAAAATCGAAATCATACCCTCTTTCTTACACAAGAAAAACCCTGTAGCTAATATGTCTTACATCTGCTTGATCAACAACCTTTAAATTACAGACTCTTGGCAATTAGCCATTCATCATCTAAATATTCAAGATTCATTAATTATCATATATGGCCTTACAACACGACTCTTTATAGGCTTTACAGCAGAAAAAAAACCCTAAATATATGGTGCCCAAAAATGGTTACATATCCATGTAGATCATTGGCTACAAATCTCATGAATCTCAGGATTTTGTTACAGTCGAATACCAAGTCGGATTACCATTCGACTATTGGTCGACCTTCATTTGGAATCATTTTGTTCTCCACATTCCATCCTATCGACCTCTTGTCGTTTGACCTCTTTGAATTTTTGTCGAATCCTTTACCATGTTGAACCACCTCGATCTTCAACTTCGAATTTACTCGGTCGACTAACCTCAACCTTTGACTTGTTGTCGATCCACCTCGACTTCGACCGTCAGTCGATTCACCTCGACTTTCACTACAAAAAATATAACAACCCAACATTATCCCACTTTATGTCTTCTTTGCTGAAACTAGGAAATTCCTTTTGAAATTTTGTTCACAAACCCAGGGAGGCAATGCCCATTGCCTCTTTGCACCAAGAGAATTTCATAGCACTCACAGACTTGGTCAACGAGTCGCCTATGTTTTCCAACATGTCTAATTTCTCCAGCAACACCTTGTTACACTCCACGATGTCTCTCACAAAATGGTATTTCACATCAATATGCTTAGTATTTGAATGATAAGAAGGGTTCTTTTCCAAAAATATTGCGCTTTGACTATTGTAACTTATCTTCATAGCTCACTGCTCAAACCTAATTCATGAACACATCCTTTGCATCCATATTGCTTCTTTTCTTCCATGGGTGGCTGCCATGTATTCAAATTTTGTTGTTGACAAGTCTATGACCACATGCCACTTACTCATCCAAATTATTGCTTCACCAAACATCTTGAAGACATATCCACTGGTTGACCTCCGTCGATCCAGATCTCTAGCCCAATCAACGTCTGCAAAGCCATGTACATTTAATTTACCAATGTTACCTCCAGGTTTTCCTTGGTAGCATATAGCATAGTCTTTCATGCCACACAAATACCTGAATACTCTCTTGATAGTTATCAAGTGCTCCTTTCCAGGCGTTGACATGTACCTCCTCAATTCTCCCACTGCATGGGAAATTTCTGGTCAAGTGCATACCATTTCATACATTAGAATACCAAAAACACTTTCATAGGGAACATGTGACATGTCCTCTATTTCTTCCTGTGTCTTTGGACATTATTCAATAGTTATCCTTACTCCCATGGGATTGGCACCTTCACTGGTTTGTAATATCGCATGTTGAAACGTTTCAGAACTGCTTCAATACACTTCATCTTATTCAATGAGAGATTTCTATCACCTCGATCTCTCTTAATATCCATTCCCAGAATGAAGTTAGATGCACCGAGATCCTTTATGTCGAACTTGGAGGATAGTTGCTTCTTCACCTCCTTTATTGTGTCCATGTTGTTTCCAATCAACAACATATCATCGACATACAAAGCTACATATATGAAACTCCCACCTTCTTCCTTGGAATATATGCGGTGATCAACTTTGCTTCTCACAAATCCCAAACTAAGGATGTATGTGTAGAACTTATGGCACCACATCCTTGGTGATTTATTTAGACCATAAAGGGATATTTTCAGTTTACACTAACTCTTTCTTTCCTTTTACTACAAATCCTTCAAAATGTTTCACATATATTTCCTCTTTCAGGTCCCCATGGAGGAACATTGTCTTCAAATCCATCTGTTCTATTTCCAGATCAAATGTTGTAGCCAAAGACATTAGTACTCTAATGAAATTTAATTTTCCAACAGGGGAAAAAATATCACCAAAGTCGACTGCCTCAACTTGGGAATACCCTTTCTCTACCATTCGAGCTTTGAACTTATCGACTTGTCCTACAATATTCATCTTATTCTTCAATACCCATTTTCTATCGACGGGATTTCTTCCACTAGGTAACTTGACTAAATCCCATGTCTCATTCTTGTGCAAGGATTACATGTATTTGACCATGGCATCCTTCCATAGTTTACCCTCTCCTTATTTGAATCCCTCATTGACCGCCTTGGGCTCATCGTCGATGGAAGTTAACATGAATGAAGAATGGAAGTTGGGCGGACGATACCTTCCAACTGGTTTTCCTACTCTTTATGGCCTCCTTACCCCCGAATTATATTGTTCCACCTCTTCCTTTGATAACATCTTTTATAGGGATCCAATCTAAACTCCTTTCATTAATACCATCGCACCTCTGAAAATCTTGCACGAATCCTTCTGAAACAAAGTGTGCACTCCAACATCACTAATCTTGCTGACATATATCAGGTTTATTTCCAAACCCAAAATGTGTATTACACATGTAAGGGTTCTTTTCCTCCCATCCTGCAATATCAATTGAACTCTTTCTCGTCCAAAAATTTTGGTTGTCGAGTCATCCCGTAATAACACATCACCTCCATCACATTATTCATACTCGCAAAATCATTCTCTATGTTGTATCATATGATAGGATTATCTTGAGCCAAACACCTTGATCCGACTATGTACTGGTCGACACTAGGTACACATCACCTCCCGTATCCGGGGTCATCTTTCTCTTAGTCTATTGCTTCTTCTCAGATCCTATACTAACTTCCATCGCCCTCGACTTGCAGTACTTTTTTAATGCCCAACTTTACCACATTTCCAACATCTTCTTGTCAACTGAACTAGGGATTTATATCTACCCTTCGACTTAGAATTTCTACCAGAGAACTTGCCTTTATCACTTTCACCTAATCGGTGTCTTTCCACTAAATAATATTTGGTCAATCCTTCCATGTTCTTTCTTCTCATGTATTCTAATAATAGATAAGCAACCATGTCTTCTAGCACTAGTGTGGTTGCATTACTCCCTATAGCCACAACTAAGATATCCCAGAAGTCTGGAAAAGAACAAAATAAGCTAATGCACTTCTCCTCCTCAGTGATTTTAATATCCATAGACGATAATTGGCTTCTGATGAGATGTTTCTTTTAGATTCATCGCATTGGTTTTTTCATATTCGACGTTTCGGACCTAACTAGTGTGGTACATCATCAGGAAAAGTATTATGAGATATGAAGACATTAAAATGGTATTAAATGCATTTAAATGCTCAATCACCAAACTGCCATCACTCATTCTCAGAAGATACAATTTATTTTTGAGAAACAACTTATTTACTAGATATTTCGACTAGTATAAGCTTCCTAACTTGTCCCACAGTTTCTTGGCCGAATCTTCACCTAAGACATTTAGCTGTATTAAATCTCCAAAACAAATATGAATCATACTTCTTGCTCTTCTTTCGAGTTTCTCCCATTCTTATGTTGACATGCATGTCGGTTGGGTACCTTGATAGACTGATGTCCATTGTTCTCGATATACAAGAATATCTTCCATTTTAAGCTTCCAAAGATCAAAATCATGGCCATTGAATTTTTCCATCTCTATTCTTGAGTTGCTTGCCATTCTTTACCACAATATTTAGCACAATTTATGATTTGCAACTCTTACTGTACCTAGAGTTTAGCTCTCATAGTCAAGATTGGTAAATCAAGATCCAATTCAACACGTCAAATATTAACACTAATATGATGCCACTTTTCATTAAATGAGATACACTTCCACACTAAACCTAGCAGAAGAGAAGAAAATTTAATCAAGAACATAAATGACAAAGCAATCACACAATACACTGAGATTTTACCCCGGAACCCCAAACTGGGAAAACCAACATTTCTTGAGTGTTTTTCTCTCTTGTTGTCTTATTTAATCTGAATAAAAGGTTACATTTCTAACCTTGGTTAAAACCTAAGACACAATCGACATCATACCCTCTTTCTTATGGAAGAACAACCCTATATCCAATTTGGCTTACATCTACATGACTAGCAACCTCTAAATTACAAACTCTTAGAGATTAGCCATTCATCATATAGATATTCAATATTCATTGATTATCCTTTACAACCTTACAACATGCCTCTTTATAGGATTTACAGCAGTAAAACCCCTAAAGAAATGGAGCCCAACAATGGTTACAGATCCATGTCGATGATTGGCTACAAATCCCGTAAAACTAAGGATTTTGTTACAGTCGACTACCAAGTTGGATTACCAATTGACTACCAGTTGGCCTTCATTCAGTCTTCAGTTGGTCGCCACATGACCTCCTATCAACCTCTTGTCAGTTGACCTCTTTGACTTTCTGTTGATTCCTTTACCATGTCGAACCGCCTCGACCTTCGACTTTGACTTTACCCAGTCAACTAACCTCGACCTTTGACTTGGTGTCGATCAACCTCGACTTTGACCATCAGTCGATTCACCTCGAATTTCAGTGAAAAGACTATAACAACCCAACAAGATATTCCAAAATTTAGGAGAGGACCCCTCTACACACATCATGGCTTACCACTTGTAGTGTTCATCCAACTCGGTGATGGATGATAGTGTGAGGCTATGTCTTTTCCAGGAATCCCTGACTGGAGTCTCCACCAAATGGTACATTGAACTAAACGATGGTTCTTTAGAAGATTCAACAACCTAGCTATGACATTTTTAACGCACTACCAACTTCCTATTCGATACGAGATAGAAATGAAGCTCTTAACAACGCTACATCAAAGTAATTCCACTCACATATCCGATCATATACATGAGTGGTTTCATAGGCGTATGATGATTAAGATTCATATTACGGACAAGATCCTTATGGAGTGGTTCACCAAGTCCCACTTACCACCCATTTCCAAGGATGTAGCTATGGTCAGGGCGATCACCAAGGATTAAGCCATTTTATGTGCCCAACATTTGGACTTGTTTTAGTCTCATTCGGGTACTCTATATGACATCATTCCAAATTATCCTCGCCCGTCAACTGATCCATGTAAACCAAACCAAACACCCCATGGTGATGGTGTGGTTGGTTCTATTTCACATGCATATGTTAAACAGTTAGTTGATCATATGGGTCAAATGTGAATTAAGTCACACCCGTCAATTGTTGACACTAATACTCAAATTGTTGCACTCCCTTCTCAAACCTCCGAGGTGAATTCGGTGCATTTCGTGCAACTGAAGACTCCTCAGCAACCTGGAGGTAAGAAAACAAGGAACAAGAAGAAGAATTCCAATAATGAGAAAGGGTTTGCCTCTACCCAAAACACCCAGGAGGGAGGCACTAGATAAAGTGGAAGAATCATTTTCCCTGCACGATTTGTAGGGAATACCATCCTACTCATCAGTTCCCTAGGAAGGACGAGGTCCATAGGTTTTTAGCACAACAACAAGCCCCCCAACAATTTGTTATTCTAGCGCATCTTTTCCCCCCTCAACCTCAAAACATGGTTTCCACAAATCTTTCCCCTCTGCAACGAGGCATGGTAGGTACTCCTCACCACGAGGGGTATTCCTTGAATGTTTCCATTTACATGTGTGACCAAACGGTCAATTTGAAAACATGAACCAAGAACTATGAAATTGTTGATCCTTCTCATGATGCTACAAAAGAAGCATATTCTTCCCAACCTAGTGTCCCTCTGTAGATAGAGAAGCCATAATTTGATGCACCACTTCTCCCCTCGAAGAAATTTATTCAACACACAATGCATAATCCTAACACACGGACTGCCCACAACTACAGTATTGTGCAAGACTTGGTCCAGGCCCCGTGTGCCATGTCAGTGCTTGAATTCCTCCAAAGATGCCCCACTTATCCTAAATCCTTCTTGTTTTCTATAGGTGGGGTTGATCCCTCGGAGTCGAGTTTGATAACCTTTGATACCATTCAAGTTACTCATAGGCTCTCCCATCAGGTTTTCGTTCATATCATAGTGTGATCGTTGGGGAAAAACATCTACCAGATAGTGGTTGATGAGGGAGCCTCAACTTGCATCATGTCCATTTCTTGTTGGAAGGCCCTTGGCTCTCCTAAGATTGAAACATCTGCAACACTATCAAAATCATTCGATGGACACATGTTCCATCCTCATGGCATAATCACCACATTACCCATCGAGTTAGGTGGAAAGATTGTCTCTGTGGTGGTAGAGGTTGTCAATGCACCTCTTGAGTACAATATGTTACTCATGCGTACTTTATTCTATGATATGTATACATTTTTCTCATTGGTATTTAGGGTCCTACACTTCCCTCATCAAGGTAAAATCATTACGACTGATCATATCGCGTTCTGTACCCCATAACTTGGATCCAATATGGGGTCTAATGTACCATTTTGCAGTGATACCACATAGTATTATATGAACATCAGTGTGGGGATGTTCAAAGATCCTTCGTCGATGGGAATTTTTCCGCTCCCCCTTCCGTATCCCACTACAATCATTGTTACTATTAATATGATTTCTACATTTACTAGTGGATGCCTTGAATTTGTTGATCCCTGGATGGTACCTCATCCCAAGGATGTTGATTCATTTGGAGCATCCATGTCGCCCACCACGGATGAGATTATTGTTCTACCAATCCCATTATCATTAGGTGATACTATTCATCACCTCCATTCTCATATGGAGTGTGATCATCCTAATCCTCCCATATGGGTTGTTGACTCTTTGAGTTCACATGACTCCCTTGATTTTGAGTTGCCTTCAGAAGAGGCCATCTTGGAAGAAATGGATTCCATATAAAATCCAAAGGATGAGGTGATGCATCAATCATATTTTCCTCATTCAAAAAGAATGAGAGTTATCATGATGAGTTTTGATCCAAGACTGGAGGCATTCGTTGTGGCATCCATTGAAACCCCTAGTCTCAACCCTTTTCCACCTCGATTTTCCTTTTCAGAACCTTCCACTGAATTATATTGCTTCCCTTCTTATGAATATTTGTGTTCAATACATCCTTCATGACTTGATGAGTCCCATCAAGGAGCCTTCGTAGCTCACGAAACCATTCATGATGAGTATCTTTGGCCTCAGAGATTCATTCCTATGTGTCCTAGCCCCGACATGGTGTGGCATATGATGTCAACAATGGCTCATGAATTCATTGATAATAAAAAATATCCTTGGCCTGAACCACACAATGGAATCTAATTTTCATAAACAATCAATATTCATAGTGCCTTGTACATAGGTGTGTGGTGTGAGTGATTTTTTCCTTTCTCATATCGAAAAATTCCAAAAATATTTTCTTTTTTGAGTTTTCACTATGCCTTTTGACCTTGGAATCTAGTTTACATGTGTTGACAGGATTCTAGGGACTTTTTTAAGAAGATGACTATTTCCACTACACTTAACATATATATTTCTAAACTGGCATATAAAGATAGGTTTTTCCCTGCATTTTTCGCTTTACATTATTAATCGTCCATACTACCAATGTTATGCCTTAGGTTCGAACCCGATCGATTGTGACCTTAGCCACTCCTTTTGCATGTAATAACTAGTTTGGTAGTACCTACCATTCATGGGCTCCCTAGTTAGCACCTAAATTTTCGTTTGGTGCCCATGTTTCATTTTCTGTAGGCTCAAGAGCCCTCCTTTAGCCCCACCATGACTTAAAGATTGAGCCTCATTTTCCTCTCTTCGTCTATATTATGGCTATATCTTGTGGGGGTTCTCAAAAAAAAATTGTGTTGCTTAATGGTCTCCTATCTATTTTCTTCTTGCATCATGACTCGTTCTGCTGCACTTTTGTTGTCCCATATCCCACTTACCCCTATGCAGTAGCCTTGACCATCCGCCTATTGCATTATTCAGCCTTCATTTTTCACTCACCTACCCAAGGAGAGAAGAATTGCTAAGAGTGCATCTCACTTTCCATTACCATTTTCATTTCTCATTGTTTAAGTCGGTTCCATGCTCTTGGAACATAGGCGCATGCTGTTAATCCACTCATTTTCTCCCACCAAGTATACTTTCATCTCTTTTTCATACTTGTAAAAGGACATGAAAAAGGTACCAATATTACTTTCTTCATTATTTCGTGTGTGTTAAACCATGAAGGAGACTAAGCATACTTGTGTCATTCTTTCATGCTCGTTAAACCATGAACGAGATCAAGCATACTTGTGTCATTCTTTCATGCTCGTTAAACCATGAAGGAGACAAAAAATACCCAAAAACAAAAGAGTGGGGGTTTTCACTATTGATCTATATTCAACATGGTAGCATCAATTGAGTCGCCCTTGAACATGGCATCATATAGTTGGTTTTTAGCTTTCCTAGGAGTCGTTCAAGTAGTATGAGTTAGAGATACTTGTATGACTAGTTACTCTACCAGTCATCATGGAGAGTGTTGTTGGACACACTGAACACACTAAGAGGGGGGGTGAATCAGTGTAGGGTTCTTTTTAAAACTTGTCCTTCACAAAACACCTTAGTTAACAATCACCATTTGCTCATTACTTATTGTTTTCATTTATAACCAGTTAAATGTGAACATACATCAGAAACATATATCAGCAATATATATCATCAATAAGTCATCACCACAAGGAACACAATATGTATGTACAATTTTATTTTTATTACGGACTACAATCCTTGGGTTATCAAAAACAATTGAATAGAGTTACAACTCCACAAGAGAACCATCTCTACAATGCAAGACTCATCTTACACAAATCAGAACCAAATGAGAAGAGGAATCAATCCTCAACAGATACCAATTTGTCAACAGGTGCGCGACCTGTCAGTAGTGCAGAACACATATGTACACACCCTACTAGTAGTATAGCTCGTGTATGTATGCGACTTGTTTGTACTACAACTTGTGTATGCCTTCTGAGTATTTAAGGTTTTCTCTTCATGAAAAAATCAAATCCTCTGCAGCCCTCAATCACATCAACTTGTGTCTCTCACTTTCCAATTTGTACAATAACCAGTATCAACACATCCATACTCTCCAACAACTTACTCATGCTCCATACAATATGAATGCTACTCAAACATAAGTAACCAACATATTATGGAAACCATATAAGTACTGAAACATAAGAGTGTTTATCACTCTATAAATCAATCAACATAAACATATCACCACAACCATACAAAGAATGCCTTAAGAATTCACCATACAAAAAGCAAGAGTATCCATCAAGATAACTATGTAACCATACCAAAGTTTATATGGCAGATCTAAGCCCATAGAATGAAGATCTGGAACTTCTTCAGACTTCAAGAACCTGGCATCAACTTCACAATCAAGTCTCAATGACTTCATCCAACTGTATGCACTATGCCTTCCTTCAGACCGCGTGTGTACGCACTCTGACTCACTGCAACCCATGTATATACACTCTCTGGCCCATTGTTTCTCGCGTACTCCTTCAAAAACTAGGGTTTCTGAACTTCTGAAACTTTCGTCGTCAAGATCTCAGACTTATAGAAACTTTGATGCATCCATGAGATCCTCCAATCACTCTCTCTCTCAGAATAGATCTTCAATATATGCTCAAGAGATGATCTTCACAAGAGACCCTTGCTTCTTATTTATACTCTCCAAGTAGCTTCCTTAGAAGCATCGTCTAGGCCACTTTGTCCACATAGCCACTTTGTCCACATAGTCACCTATGTCCAATTTTTCCCAATTTTCCACTTGTCCGTGTATCCAATAGCCACTTGACCACTTAACCCATTTTCCTCATTTTAGGGTTAACCTTCTTATAACCACTTTCCATAATTAGAAATTTCTCCATTTACTTTATTATTTAAATAATCCTCCTTGACTTTATCACTTCACTTTATTATTTAAACAATCCTCTTTGATTTTGTCACTTCGCTTTATTATTTAAATAATCCTCTTTGACTTTGTCACTTCACTTTATTATTTAAATAATCCTCTTTGACTTTTTTTACCTTTTCGGGCTTCAAGCCAACATATGAGGGTCCTCCAAGTTCGTAAGGCCATAACTCTCAAACCGTGAGGAGTTATGTGACATTCCACATACCATCGGAAATGGCATGACAAGCATTGTCCATCTAGGATAGTTTCACTGACAAATTCATTGATCTTCATCTCATTATTCCACAATTAAGTATGGGTTCTCTAACCATATTTCTAGGATAAAGTAATCACAAAGCGTCTTCCTGTGAGGGCTTTCACCATAAGGCGGCCACTTTTGAGTTAATCCATTTGTACTTCCTATCAACCATGATAATACACTTAACTGTAAAGCATATTCCCATGAGGGCTTTCACCATAAGAGGACCACTTTGGAGTTCATACATTTGTACTCCTTATCAATCCAACTATCCATCATATATCAATGAAACCACATCGATCCATCTTCATCTATGAATCATATATCAATGACAACTCATTGATCCATCTTCATCTATGCATGACATCATATGACTATGATTCCACTTGACAACAATCCATTCACATCAAGGACAATACATATTATATCAGTATGCTATGACAAGACATTATTCATTTGACATCGATCCTTTGGAATACAAGACATCGTTCCTTTGACATCAATCAATCAATCAATCCTTTGGCATCAATGACAACATGATCCAACAATCTCTCCCTTTGGCATTGTTGGAAATACCAACATTGATGTCAACAACAATCATTGATGGAAACATGTAGACAAGGCATTGCTCTACATCAATACTCATCTCAATCACATCAATGTGACTATCTCTCCCCATTTGATATGAATTGCAAAGGGTAGTTCTCTCCTTGAGGTTTATCCCCCTGTTGAATGCCTTTGATCTTCCTCTGAATAATATCTCCCCTTTTGAACAAGGGATATCACTCTGATGTAATGCTAAAGAGATATCATTCATTCTTCCCCCGTGACCATCGCTCCCCCTGGAACTATGCCTTTGTGCTCTTTCTCCAAGTATAGGGATCATTTTCCAAGTATTTATCTTTGCATCTGAAAAATCTCTCCTCCTAGAATCATGGGAAGAAGAATGAATCCCCCTATGGGTATGTCTCCCCCTATCTTCTCTGCAATATGAACAATATGCTACCATTGCAATATGCTTTTGCTGCAAATGCTACTGCTCAACTGTAACATAGATCAACTGCTCTTTCTATGACAATCCTTGGACCTGTCCATTTATCAAACTTGTGCCATACCATACATCATGAAGCAAAAGATATGTCAACAATGAAATAGAGAATCATGAACAAAACATCAACCAAGTACATCATGTGCCATATTGTGTGCCAACCATTCACAACACCCATGTACATCAATATCATACAATATGCCATAATATGTCATCAATCATATGCTTCTACAAACATGTCAACCATGTGTCTCAAACAAGTGTCATATCACCCATGACATGCTTCTATCATGCACCAAGTGCCACAACCATGTATCTCAATCAATCAAGTATCTCAACTATATCATCCTATATATCATGTACCAAAGTATATGCTAAACAAGTAATAGCAATGGTGTACTTTAGCCAAGTACTATCATCTGCATACATATACCATCTATGAGTGCATCAACATTTCACTATTCATGTATCACCACATTCGCCAAGCAAGTGCATTAACCATGTAGCAATACCACACCAAGATGAACTACAATCAAGATGTGTCCTCATATATGCATGTGATATCAACCATAGACTATGTGCCAATCATACTGCTAGTAGGTGCCTCTGACAATGTACCAAATGTGTACCAAACATGCATCAACTATAGATCAAGCTATGACTCGTCAATGGTGTACAACATGACCACTTCATAAAATCATCAACTACATGTCCCAATATGTAGCTCATCCATATGCCAAATGCATGCACCAAGATATCCAAAAAATATGCTTCCAATAATACATCATAAGATATATCAATGAAAATCAAATATGTACCAGCCATGTACCCCAACAGATCATCCTCAACCTTCATTCATTACAGCAAATACTAATCATCCAATATGTATTAGAAGTGTGACTCAATAGATCAATGACATCTCTAGCTAGCATCATCATGATATATCTCACGACCAAAGTGTCATAACTTCATTGTCACAACCAACATTGTTCTTCAATAGAAAAATGTCTCAATCCACACTCTAGGGTTAGTACAATGAATCCAAGATAGTCTTTCAACACTCAACCATATGTCACCACCATACATACATCAATTATGTATGCCAACATGTAATCATGAAAACCTGCAGAAAACAATGTCAGACCCTGCAACACAGAGTTATACCATTATACCATGTTGGAACTCATGTGCATAGCCTTTTTCCCAAATCTCTTTTACCACAGATACACGACCTTCTACAAATACAACTTGTGTATGTACGCAACCTATTCATAGGTTAGCTCACGTATGTACGTGATTGTTACCATTGTAACCCGCGTATGCTTATGAAGATGACAAACTTGAGCTTCCCTTAAGGATG
Organism: Picea sitchensis; assembly: GCA_010110895.2. Lineage (NCBI taxonomy): Eukaryota > Viridiplantae > Streptophyta > Pinopsida > Pinales > Pinaceae > Picea > Picea sitchensis. The sequence goes on along the minus strand of SNQJ01S0075301.1, from coordinate 52,515 downwards.
TCATTCTGCTCTGGTTGCTCAGTCTTCTTTACCCACTTCTGAAGGTGTCCCTACTTCTCAAAACTTAAGCTCTTAGCTTCCATCTTTTCAAAAATGTCTTCCTTCCTAACTTCATGCCTTCTTCTAGTCATGCTATATGAAGTCCTCATCATATACTTTCTTCTTGTGTTCCAACAATCCTGGGATTTGTGACCAAATCCACTACAGTTGTAGCATCTCATAGTGTGACAATGAGCAGCAATATGTCCTACTTGATTACATCTGCAACACCTTAGGGTGTTATGAAATATTTCTTTATCTTTCCTTCGATAAAATATGCATTCCAAAGCTTTGTGACCATATTCATTACATGAGTAACAGTGACCATGAAAAACATTTTCATACCTTTTCTTTGGTGTCCATCTTG
>SNQJ01S0075301.1:10376-37100 GCA_010110895.2 Picea sitchensis | reverse complement strand
TTGAAGGCTTACAACTCTGTTAAACAATTCAAAGTTTTTAGGGTGAGAAAAGTATTCGTCCTTTTCTCCTTCTTTGCTTATGCAATCTACTTCTTATTTTGATCTCCATACTCTTTTCCTTGAGCAGTCTTAGTTAGGTTCACCTCAACCTTCTTGGTAAATCAACATGCTACCACAAAAAACCTTTTGTTCACAATGAATTTTGAACTTGTGCATTCTGCACATTACCATTCAGTTATCAAAATGGTCAACATTCATTTGTTAGTCTTCAACTCATACATTTTGTTTTAGAATGTAATCTAGGATTCTTATATAAATAGCCTTGTAGCTCACTGCTTAATTCTTAGTATTCATTAAGGTTTTGATTATGCTCTCCTGACAGAGTCTTTACACAGTTCCTTCACAGGGAATTCCTTTGGCATGCAACTTCCTTATTACATATCCATCGCTATCTTTGATGGCCTCAACCTTGAGTTAGGTTTAGTTGTTTACCAAATATTACATAAGGAATATAAACATGCATCTAGCTTATGCATCTAGCTTATTTATCCACACATATTCCTTGTTTTATTAACTTACATCCATGATGTACTTAACCACATGCATAATCATAAGCCTATGTGTAGCTACCATAGGTATATTTCATAGCTCACATACATCTTTACTTTAAAATCATTCAACTCGTAATTGTTCACAATCATTCTCATGTGATTCCTCAAAGGCATAATCATGTTGCCTCTTATCATGACAACAAAAAACCTTGCTCATTTACTCTTTTGTATATTTATACTAGCCTTTCTTGAGGGAATGGAAAAAATTCCCCTCAACATATCATTCAAAAGATAACTTTCATGATTCTTCGGAATGGAGTCAGCCATGCATCCATGGCATTCATTTAATCTTGGAAAGTGAAATTCTTGCCTTACATTTCACTCATTTAGGCAGTCACATCGTTCCTTTAGTATACATATACTCTTACATCATACATGTTCATATCTTGCACATTTAATATCATTCACTCATATCTATTTGGTCTTAATATCAATCTTCATATCAAGAAACCTCACAATGCATTAAATCCATGCACTCAAGCATATGCAAACATAGCCAAACATGCATCATGCAAGCTCACTGCTTGCACCTTTTCCATGTCACTCGTACACATGGAAATATCATACTTCCAGATCCTCCTCCCAAGGACCTTGCTTCCATTCTTATGAAAATTCTCATAGAGACACTCAACAATGAGCTTCCCTCTTAGTTGAGATCTTGCAGTCATCTGTATCAAATCCACATGGAAAGTTTAACATACATAGTCAAAACTATGTCCCTCTTTCCATATGACAACAACCAACAAGAAAGTATTCTTGCCTCTGGTATTATAAAATTATTCAACAGACCAGAAATATTATGAGGCAACTCCAACAGTGCCCAAGGAAACAAGATAGCTTATCAAGCTTCTGGACTTGAGTATTCCTTAAAGCAGGTTTATGCCATTTGTATCCAAGTGTTATTATTAATACCCCTTGGCATAATCCCACTTTTGTAGGACTAGCTATCATTTACAAAAAAAAATGATAGGCTTCTTCTGCCACAGTCTAGCATGATTCAATCTTGTTGGGTAAAATACCAACTGAATTTTAATATGCATCCTTCTCCTCAGAGAACTTATGCAGATAATTTACGTATGACAGTAATACTCTCAACAAGATCATATTATCCTTGGTAAACTAGTCTTATGATTGTTCCCCGACCCATCCAAGCCTGTGTTTGAATCATGCTCTGCTAGATAGGGTAGGGAGGGTTCCCTCTCCCTTAAAGTTTTCTAAGAAAGAAAAATAATCACTTGACTCTTTTGTGAGCCCAAGCAGGCCAAGTTTTTTTGCTCTCTTTGATACCACTCTATAACACACCCAACCCCTTAAATACATTTTTAAGGGATGGGGCATCAAAATTTCACTTTTCTCAATCATCTTAGATCCTCTTCCCGAGATATCCATTACCTTCTGCTCATCAAGAGATTTCCAACGAATGTTACCATGCTCAAATCCGAGCTCTGGGTTGGATGTTATGCCCTTTCGTAGCTCTTTAGGCATCATTGGTCAAAGGCCATGTGGCACCCACGTGGGTTCGGCTCATTCGTACCATCCCAGCTAGCACGGACTCGGCCATGGTTGTCATCCTTTAGCGATGACATCACCACTGGAGGGGCGGTTACAGGGAACGTTCCCTGTGCCTTCATGATTACTGGGCCTTCGGCCCTTCATCCTTCATGTCCATGTTGGAAACATTACCAGAGTCTCAAAGTCCCATATTTCCCTAGCACTATTGTATCTATAATGGAGATCGATAAACCGTTAAATCCAATGGTTGATTTCTCCCTCATTCAACGCATAGGTTTAATGGATTTTGGCGCTTCGACACTCCATTGTTGAACGCCCTTTTTTTCTACTTGCATATCCTCCAGAGTCTTGAAACCTCGGAATGTTTCCATGTGGCTCCGGTCTTCGGTGAGGTTCCTCATCATGTTGTTATGAACATACCCCCAAAACTCCCTGAGTCTCGAGGTCCTGCCACGTAGCTCCGGCCTTCGACCCTTTTGGAGCACACATTCTAACACCCTAAGCCTCCCGGAGTTCCAAACTCCCAAACTCCTGGGGTCCCATTAGCCATTAGGTCAAGCAGCTATGCACTGGGGGGTGACATGTGGAAAAATACGGAGATGACGTGTGGCCCTATCAATGGGAGACACACGTCACATTCCAATTGGCATATGAGGTTTGTAAAAATAATGAATCAAGGTGAAATGTGGCATGCCGAACATGGGTCCACGTCACCCTGGGTGACGTTAGCATTCCACATCACTCTGGACGGACAACCTTCGAGAGCCTATAGCCTCTCCTACTTGCGAAATCACCCGGAGCTTCGAAGCCCGAACTCCTGCCAACAACCTCCCAATACATTTTATTCCACAGTCGAGACAGGTCCACATAGATCCCCAGATCTATGACCTTCATTTCTTCGCGACTTCAATGTTCAGGATTTTGGCTGTGTAATTTCCTTTTTACTCTCGAAGTGTTCGACGTCGGACTGACCATGGTCAAGAGAGGCCTCGAAGCTTCTTCGGATTGATGGTCCTCACCACTTCATGACTTCAGCGTTCATAGGTTCTGACTATTTAACACATTTTCTCTCTTGGAGTAGGTCAGTGCCGAATGGCCATGACGTAGATTCAATGGTTAGGAGAGATCTTGAATAGCCTCAGATCTACGACTCGCATTACTTTGTGACCGAGAAGTGGATCGGGGTTTAACAAGGGATGAATCCCATGATAATGGGTAAATGACCACCAAATGTCAATCAACCGTCAAGTTACCGGTCTGATAGGTCGCCTTCGACGCATTTGGACGTTGCAATGTTCTTTCACCCCTCAGCTCTGAACTCCCGAAGTCCCGAACAACTTAGCTCTTGTTTTGAGTGTAGCGAAGGGTTCCATGGACTTGGTCCTATGGAACTTTGTCAAGCTCCAGAGCCTACACTCATAACTCTTAGCCAATATTTGGTTAAGGCCATGGGCATGATCCTGTGGTCTCTTGGATGACTGGTTTGAAGGGAGCACCTTCCATTCACAGAACTTAAGTTCTAAATCAAGGAAAGGTGTTTTTGAGGGATCAACGGGACTATAGCAGTCCTGTAGAGTCTTCCCTGACTCTAGCACTATGAGGTTGATCCTTGGGAAAACACCTTGAGAATTTTCCATTCAAATGCAACAGTTTACAAAAGAACAATAAGCATTATTACCATTAATTTCACTCACAATGACGAACATTCAAATCATGCATTTCAATTTAAGTGTACAGGGTATATGAAGTACTTATCTATTACAAGCTACAACCAACCAAATGATTGTGGGTGTTCACCTTTCCACCCAACCGTAGGCTTAGAGGCATTCATTCTTAGTGCTCCGGCCACCCCCGTGCCAAGCCATGATATCATTAGAGAATTTTTGTAGTTTCTCAGAGGTTCTTTCTCTATCACAACCTCTGCGAGGTTTATGAGATGCTCCCTCATCATCAATCTTGCGTCCTTCTACTTAAGTCATGTTTTCTGCAAACTCTTAGAGATCCTTCTCTTGTTCTCTCCAGTACCCAAAACAACTTAATCTTCTAGTTCTTCTTCTCAGCTGGAGAGCCCTCACGCACTCTTTGTTTTCCTTCGAAATGGTCTATCGTTCCCCTTCTTTTTAAAAAATATTTTTTCTCTTGCACACCCTCTCCTTTTTCCCAGGGAGGTTCTTGACATGTCTTGTTCCTTATGTCAGAAGGAACTCGGGTCAATCTGGGCCTGCAGGGAAACTGCACTCTATGGTACTTCGGGCTGACATTTTTTTGTCTCCTCATCCATACTCTCCATTCCTCCCTTCATTGGGGTAGTTGATTTTTCAACCACCAGTCCTTGTTTCATTAACATATTTTTCTTTGGGATCAGGATGAGGCTTATTATTTCAACAAGGAGAATTTGGGTCATTTTGACATAATGAACCCTCTATACATTTTCCTCACTCCTTCCTCTAGTGATATCATGGCCAATACTTCAAGTCTTCACCCCCACAGTCAGTTATTGGCAATCTAAACAATAATACATTTACATTGTTCACATGCCATATCATGTCAATCATAATTAATGATTAATTACAAGTTGGGGGAAACAGGGGCATTACACTTGGCCCCCAAGGTCCGACACAATGAAGAATGTTGGAAAGCATTGTGATCTCAAGATAATCTCAAAGAAATTTAAATATAAGAATAACAACAAATTCTCGTCAGTTCCAACCGCTCATTCTAATAGTAGATTGAATGGCACTCGGTCTCTTCCTTTACCCATTGACAACCAAATCCTTGATGATATAGATTTTCCAAAGAAAGAGCGTAGAAGAGTGTCTTCTTGGTCCCATTATTTGGATTTCATTGGAGGAGAGAACGCTATTGGAGATGGTGAAGAATGGATGATTGATATGTCTAAGTTGTTCATAGGCACTAAGTTTTCTTTCGAGACTTACAACCCACAGAACCATGGAAATTACAAGCAAAGGCATGGGGTTGTTTAGGTGATGAGGCAACCAGATCATGATGACATTGTTGCTACTTCACTAGAAAATAAATTTACTGCATAAGTCACATTGTTACTTCGGCCAAGGCATCCAAACATCATAGATGTAAGTTTTATGCATTTATGGAAACATTCTCTTTCTAACACTTAGACTAGATATTTCATTTCTCTCCCTAAACAACGGGGTTGAACAACAGAGTTTTGGCTTAGATAAGAAATTATTCGGTAGATATAGAAGGGATAAAAATTGAATCTGTGACCCTCCTCTTGTTGAATCAAACCCTAATAGTATTGAACATCATATAAATTGTCCCAATATTTATAGATTTATTTTTACTTTAAAAAAGGATGGTTTTGGTTGTGGGTGGGGAAAAAAAGTAATCTACAATTAACTTAAAACACCAAGGAAGAAAGTGACAAAATCCATCCTCTGTATGTTCTCCCTTGCCCCATATCTAAGGAGAGAGGTCATATCAGATACACACCATTCATCACCCAAGGTGCCATAAGGGTCTCACATGAAAATTAGATCTGAGACATCCCAAGCACGAGCTATCGTGTAAGGACAACCAAAGGCTTATTAGCTCAATGATTAAACATGCAAAACTCATAAACTAAAATCACTAAGCCAGAGATAGGTACCTATGATCCAGCGATAGATAAATTTGGTTTGGTCATTTTGAATAGAAAACAAACAGAAGGCACCGACAAAGAGTGTGCAAAAGTTTATTACCTTTCAATGCAATTTTTTAGTGTAATATATTGAAGACAATCGATCCGATCACCATATTTCATTTGGTTTTCTAAAGAAAAATTTATAGAATCCCATTAACAAAATTTGTCACAGAGGATTATTTCTATGGTTTCAAGTTGAATTGAAACAAATTGAATACCCAACCAATAAGTACGATAAACGTTTTTCTTTAGGTATTTTGTTTTTGTGCAAAAATCTATGTATATATATGAAAGAGAGAGATTTTGAAGCTCACAGATTTAACACCTGAAACATGTTCTATACAGAACATAATAAGCTTCTCCAGATAAGTTCTGGGGTCAGTTTACATTTGGGAAGAAAATTGGCTAACAATGAAGGGGAGCAAATGTATCCTGAGCCATAGTGTGATTCTGCCAAAAAGCTTAGAGTGAATTTTCTAAAACTACTTGGATTCCATAGCTGAAGACATACAACAAGAATTTAACTCTCTATATTAGACATCTTCTATCTAGCATTGCAACTAATGTACGCTAGCATACTCGTTTCACTAAAGTACACTAGATAGTAAAATAGATATGATATTTGATATTTATATAAAAATATTGTTACGATATGAATAAAAATATCTTAGCAATAATCAAAATTGTAATTTTACATATTCATTCGAGTTTTATATAGATGAGTGACAACCATCCTAGACCCATCTTAAATGATAAAAAAATTACACCTCAAGAAATTTGATCCTTCTCGGTGTTTGATAAATTTAATTCTATTGATTTTACCTAGCTATACTCCTTCATGTCAATAATTGAGGTATTCAATATGGGGTTTTGTTGTATATATTATTTTTCAAAATTTGAAGAGCAGTTGATAAAATTTGAAGAGATTTTCACTTTTGTTGTGGGTAGAGAATGCACTTTTCTGGTTCTCAGCGATTCATTTAGACCTCTTAGGTCAATTGGACCATATTGAAAACCAGTTAGGATTTATCTCATTAAATTTCCATCAAGTTTGCTTTTGTTGTCGATTTTAGTTCATGCCACTTGACCAATCTTCCCATAAGAGTAAATAACAACATATAACAACTTACAATTATGAGTTGTTTTTTATCCATAGCCTAACTATTAGTATTACAATTTAGATTCTCTATTCCACAACTTTATCACTAGTGTTGTCTTTCATATAATTACTTATATAAATGGATTTTTTAAGGGGTGGTTATTCTCCCACCTGGTTGCCTATCACCACTTCTTCTTCCTCTTTCATTTCTCTATAGTGATATAGATTTGGAATGAATATGTAAAATAAAGATGAACTTTCTCAAATATTCATTTTCCATCCAAAACTTAAATATTAGAAATGAGTGTTGAACTTTACCTAAATGAAAAAAATAAATGTAGAAAAAAATGAAATGAGTGTTGAACTTTACCTAAATGTAAAAAAAGCTGGATTTATTATTAGTTTATTCTGTATATTTGTATATTCATTACTTTTAATTTTTCTTAATCTTTATAAAAAAATTAAATTAAAATAATCAATTTATCAAATCCACAAATTGAAATTCAAATCCATTTTTTATTTTTATTTTTTTTTAATGAAAAGAGTCTTTGCTAACCTACTCCCTACTCCATTCAGAATATAACTTTTCCGAAATAAATGAATTTTCGCACTATTTACATACTTAAAAATTTGTCAATAASCCAGATAAACATGCGTTTTTTTAACACCACTATTCTTTTGGTGGCGGGTTAGATGAACACTGTTACTTGCTTTCGTCGTATTCACAAATAGTCAGTCCTCCCACATCACCGATAGCGATTCGCTTTGACGTAACTGACGTATAGTGCATGTTCCCCATTATTTGTTTAATGTCCGCCGCTTGTCAGACTGTTGTTTCCTCAAGGTAAGTAGGTACTTGTACAGCTCTGCTATCTTTATGTTTCTTCGAGTCCAAATTCAAAGATATGAATCTGGGAAAGCGTACCCAATCAACCCAGAAAATCATGATTCAATGAGGAACTTGCATATTAATTACGCTACAGGACTTCAAAATTCGAAAAAAAACAGCTGCAGATCTTTATTTACAGTGCGAAAACCATGGTCCGAATCTCGAAGTATTGGTTACAGAGTCAATTATTCAAACCCAGGGAAATGGTGAATCAGTGGTATATATGAGAAAATGTGTGTAGAGCAGATATTTACGATATAGGTTTAGTTGTTAAGATTATGTGTTATTTAAGGTTCCAAGTTTGAATTTAAAGAGGTTATGATATCTAAATTCAATAAACTAAACAGTGAAATCCAGTACTCTAAAGGAGACTTCACATCAATTTGACGTATGATTCTTAAAAATAAATGAAGTTTGGCCAAAGAGAAACCTCACATGTGACAAGACTAACAGAGAATCGGTGCTTATCAACAAGATCATATGTAACGTACCGCATCTTGTCATCTAGTACCACCAGTACCAGATGAATAGAGAACGAGCTGCCTGGGTGTTCTCAAAATATATGAAGGCTTGTATTAAACTATGGATTAACAGAATGAAAAGAAAACATTTATCTCAATTTGGATTGTTAATTGGGTGTAGTTTGGATGATTGTGAGGAATGATTGTTATCCTTTTCACCAGGATTTAATTTTCATAATGATATGAATAAAGCTGACTATGTTGTAATGGCTTCGAACATATTGGAAAGTTGTCTTTGATTCAAAATTGAATAGCAAGGCAATTGCTATTTCTGGGGAAAATGGATGTAGCTAGGATGGTTGTGAAGATTGTTATCCTTCCCACTACCACGATTCAATTCTCATAATGATAATGACATGAATAAAGCTCATAATAACTATGTTATAATGGCTTCCAACATATATATATTAAAAAGTTACCCTTGATTCAAAAATTGAATAGCAAAACAATTACTATTTCCAGAAAAATAACAAATCCCAATTTAAAACTACAGAAATCAACCCAAACCCAAAAATCACCCAACAATGGATTCCACATTAATGATCAGACCAATATGTTGGCTACCCATATAAATCTCTTACACTGATTTAAAAAACAATCATGCTTCCTTTCAAATTGTTTTTTCATTCTGATCCAGCCCTGTTGTTTGAACAAATCGATGACCAAAAAAAGTGGTGTATTAATATGGATCACTTTGTTCCTGCTCATTCCTTAGTTAGGATAAATAAATCTGGTATTTACAGAGATTGAGCAACGCTGAGAATGGCGGAGCTTGAGTTCATAATGTTGCAAAAATTCGATTAATGAAGTGTGATTTCAATCCAGAAGAAAATCAAGAAGCAGCATAAAAACAAAGGATGTATTATATGCAAAGCTCTGAAAAATACCGTTCCGTCTGTATTTTCTTACACATTTTATCCGACTAGAGAAAAAAGAGGACGCTAAGCCTCAATTTTGATTAATTCTTTGATCACTACACGCTGTCTTCTCAGTGACATATCTGTACACTAAATATGGTTGCCAAACTCTACTGACCATTATTTTCCAGATCCAATTCGGCCGGATGATCGGATGGGAAAACCTTTCTCTCTGTGTCTCTGCTCAACATCCTCGTAAACGAACGAAGGCGAGTAACAGGAGATTTGGAAGACGGCTGCGACCCATTTGGTGAACAGAGATGATGGCTTTCGCCGGACCACAATAAGACATCGGGCGCCCTCTTGGGTATTTCAATGCTAATCTGGGGTTTTAATAATGCTCTTCTTCCATCCGAGGTTCCCTGATCATTTTCTGCATTCATCTGTTTCTGCCTATCCCAAGAGAATATATTTGTTGGGTTCTGCACATTATATTCTTCTCCAGAAACTGCAGTCTGCCCTTGCTCCAAATTCTGGTTGTCGTGGATCCCGGAAGGAATTGGCCCTGAGATTGTTGCTGAAACCTCCTCTATTCTAACGGATTCAAAAACTGGCTGTTCCGGCTGGGCGCCGGTTCTGCAAACGGGACAAGTGGAATGCGAACGAAACCACATGTCAATACAGTCAACATGAAAACTATGCCCGCAATTGGGCAGAAGCCGGGCTTTCTCATTCTCCTCGAATTCGCACAGACACACTGCGCACTCCAGCCTGTCTGTGAAACTCTGTGATTTATACWGAAAGATGGGCAGACTCTCTAATACCACAGAATCCAACCCCACGTTCCGCAGCCTTGCCGGTTCTTCTYCTGTAAAATAAAACCGACGACGCATAGAAGCTGATCTCCGTCGATTTCGTCTGGACAATCGAGCAGACTGCCTCCAAAACCATCTGGCATAAACGTGCAGCAAAAAGACGAACAAAACCACAAGAAGAAGAACTATTATGGCGGATACCATGATTTTGCCATTGATGGCATATCTCCGCACGTGTTCATCCTTATTGATGCCTGGATATCTGTTATGGTTTCCGTCCTCGCCATAAACTGGAGGCCGGTAAGGAAAAGGACCGTCCCATCTGGGAAAGTCGGGCTCATCTTCGTGAGGCAGTTGATCATTAACACCACTGCCCTGGTTCATCCTGTATCAAATTGAAGCCACGGAAGGGAAACTGTCTTTGAAATGGGGCTGGTTTCGGCCTGCAAGTCTGCCCTGGAAAAATGGCAGACTACTACTGAGTCTTTATGTTGCTCGAGCCTTCAATTTCTCCAAATGGGCAGGGCCTCCGATGCCTAAATGAATCGAAAAAAGCCTCAAACTGCTTCTGAATTCCAATGAATAGCCCCGTCCGGGCCGCTCCTTGCTTTCACAACACTCAAACGTTTCAGAAGCCGAGGATTTCCGGCCAATTTTAGATGATGTGGGTGAGGGCGGAGACTCGAAAGAGTCATATCATCGAAATTCATGCCACACAATTTCCGAGAACTTCCTATTCAATATTCTTTGAAATGCTTTCCAACAGGGCACATATTCTCTCAAAGTTTCTCTTAGAGATAAATTTGGTTTTAAATAAATTTTAAATTAAATTTTTTCTTCGTCAACAAAATTTAATGTCTTATTTATAAGAAATTAGGTAGAGAAAATAACACTTCATCTTACCACCACTTTAATTTTAATTATTTATTAGTTATTTAAATAAATATTTTTTTAATATTTTATTAATATTTATTATTTTAAAATTTGTAAATTAAATTTTAATNTTAATTCATTTATTAAATATTGAAAAAAAAAAATTAAAAAATATTAAATTTTAATTCATTTATAAAATATTGAAAAAGGTTTGAAAAAAATCTCTTTATATCATTTTTTTTTTTTAATTCAAGAAAATGGTTAAATAAAATTCATAATTATAAATTTGTTTGAGCACTTTGATTATTTTAAATGTTTAATAGAGTTGGANTTATAAAATATTGAAAAAGGTTTGAAAAAAATCTCTTTATATCATTTTTTTTTTTTTAATTCAAGAAAATGGTTAAATAAAATTCATAATTATAAATTTGTTTGAGCACTTTGATTATTTTAAATGTTTAATAGAGTTGGACTTGAAATAGTCACCAGCATAAGTGTATTATTGTAATGGCTTGAGTCAGGAGCATGAAATAGTTATCATTCTTACATAGCTATTAACTAGTATATTATTATAATGACTTCAAGCATGCCAACTATTTTAATTGAAATTCAATTCCAACTATTTACATGTTCAGTTTTTAATTAGTATATTATTATAACGGCTTCAAGCATACTAATTATTTCTCAATTCTTATAAAAATTTTGAGCTCTTAACAAATATATTATTATATTAACTTCAAGCATGCCAATTAAAAACTTGAACAATACAATTTTATTTAAAAAAAAATAAAACTTAGACAATAAAACTTTATTTTTTAAAAATAAATATTATTGTAATGACTTTCGCCTTAAAACTTTGTATAGCCTAATAAAAATGAATTCATCATAAAAATTAAATTTTTCTCCTTATCAACTCAATCTTTTTTTATTTCATATTATTGATTTATTAAAGAGTATCACTTACTAAACCTTGCATTAATATAATTTATAAACATTGTTCCAACATAAGTTAAGTTTATCTCCTTATCAACTCATTCCTTTTATATTTCATATTATTGATTTTGATTTGTCGGAGAGTATCACTTGCTAAACCTTACATTAATATAATTTCTAAACACGGCTTTGATCTTAAAAAAATCTTGCTTCCAAACAATAAGAAAATTTAGTATACAAACATAGTGCAGCAGCAAGCTTTGAATTAATAAGCCAAGAAAAATCACTTATTAATAATGTGATTATTTTTTCAAACAATATTGGGAAAATTCAATAGTCTAAAATGCAGTAGTCTAAACGTTTTACTTTTGGTTGTTTTTAGGTAATTTTTTCCGTTTGATTTTGCCTGAAATCTGGTGATGAATGGTTAGATTTATAGATTTGAGTGGTTAAGTTTGTATCAGCCAAGTGCCCCAAAAAAATTTCAGCACACTGAATCCATTTATACATTCAGAAAGACAATTTAAAATAATGATTTTATCTAAATTTACTTCAAACCAAAAAACCCAAAATTAAAACATTTAACCAACTAAATCTATAATACCTTGCATTTAACATATGGATAAAGAACACTATCATGAACAAATAGGGAATAAAATATTGTTAATAACGTGAAATAAAAATAATGAAAAACCAACGCATAAAATAAAATACTATTATTCTTACACTAAATATTCCTACTTACAGAGATTGCTCCTAGCCTTCGTCAAGAGACGTGGAAAGCGAAACGCGGCGTGGGGCTGACGACAATAGCCCCCTACAATTAAAAATAATCTAAACATAGCGACCCCGAGTTTTTATTCAATCGACAAAATTAGGAAAAATAGGCCGAATACTTTGGCTTTTACCCGTCTCTAAGCTGTAGGTCCCGTGTGGGGACCTTAGTCCCAAGTTCAACTCTGAAATCTTGACTTCAAATTTGACAGACATTACTTACCGCGCGACATTCGAGGACCGACATTAAAATTCAGGGAAAATAATCAAAAGTTTTAACTGCTTTAAGCAAAAGAAGTCAAGCTAAGGCAAAAGTCTTGTAATTGAGGTGCTTAAAACGTGTAAACATTAAAAACTTGGGGTAGTGAAGGTAAAGTCCTAATTGAAAGGTCTTAGCCTTCACCTAACCTTGGCGAGGTCTTTGTTCAAAGTAAAAGGTTAGTGATGACCAAACTCTCACACATAGATTCCCTGAATGAAACCTTAGTTGTTACGTTATTTAGTAGTTAAGTTGTCCTTATGTGGATGCCTTTAGTCTTCCCAATATACTAGAAAAGTCATACCTTGACTTATACCAATTTTTTACATGGTGACTCTAAACCTTATCATGATTCATGGTCTCAATGATTTGCTCAAGATGTGACCATGACCATCCAACGTGTACCTTGACCAACTTTATAGAGGATGTGTCACATTCACATGGTGATAGTCTAGTCTCCCTAGTATCTTGACCCATAGTACCCCATTTTCTATTCATGTTTCTTGACTTTCGTATCACCTAACCATCTATGCATAGCGACATCTAATGGTTTTGTGGTCACTGAACAATTATATCTCATGCTCATCATTTGTAAGTATGACGTATGTAGCTCAGGGATAGATGCAACCTAATTATAAGGTGCACTCATAACGCTCTCTTCTTCTTTTTTGTTTGTAAAATTGGTTTCAAATTCGGTAGAAACTATGTCAAAAAGTTAGAGTTTAGAGTTCCATATTTGTGATGGGAATTTTACCTATGAAATTTTGTCGCACTTTTGTGATGGGAATTTACTGATGTAACTTTGTTACTGTGGGTTTTGGTCAATTTTAAGACGATCCACATCGGTTTTTTTTTAAAGACCAATCTGAATGCATGGAACTTTGACTCATAGGAAAAATGAGGCTTGCTAGAAATGGCCTGATTTGAGTGCCTTGTAGTCAACATCACTAATTATATATATGGGTGGTTGGGTAGCATGGTTGTTATCCTTCCCACTTGGGTTCAAATCACTCAAGTGCACATGTTGGTCGGTTGTAATAAGGCTAGAAGGGTAGGCATCCATGGGATATAAGCTCCATTTCTATTTGGTGTGCTTCAAGACGTCTCGGCCCTTGCTAAGTCATAAGTTTCCTGCTAGGTGTTGACTTGTGCACAGTTCTCCCTAGCCTAGGGGTTATAGTGGAAGCCAACTGGATTTGAACCTAGGCCTCGCCGAGGTAATCCCGGTCAGTTACCGATTCCTCTAGATCTAAAAAAAACAGTGTTCCTATTTTGGAAATGGATGGAGGATGCAGGATTGGATGATAGGGATACACACAACTCCTAAGTAATCTCGGTCAGTTACCGATTCCTCTAGATCTAAAAAATACAACGTTCCTATTTTGGAAAAGAATGGAGGATGCAAGATTGGATGGTAGGGATACACCCAACTGTCATGTTTTCTTTTGATCTCCATTATCCAATCATTCAATCGTTAATGGATAATTTTGAATCAATCTTTGTTAATGGAAATGTAGAGGAGGTCTTTCATGAATTCAACCTTGATAGCAGAGCAAATATACAAGCCTGAATCCATTAACATCATCTTCAAAAGCACCTCAAGGTTACCATTATGGTGATTGGCTTGTCGAAATCATAGAGGCAACTGATATCTCTGGAAATCGATCTGCGCAATGTTATGCAACAAAATATGTTCGTAGACTTTTCAATGGCAACATGGTGCTTTGTGAAAGACCATTACATTATCGAGTGGAGCTTCACCACCTAAGCTATGGCGTCCTCTATCGATGTGTCATATCTGCTTTCATTTGCTAATATATATTTGAAACATCTAAGCCAAGAATTCGTAACCAACATTGCCATAGTTGCTCTAATTTTTTTCCTCACCAACTCACAACTAAAACGAATATTCCAAAATCGCTAGTCTTTTCACCCTAAAAATATTCACAACTTCTTTAACAAGTCTTCAAAACTTACATTCATATTGGAAGTTTAGGTGAAAACTATATTAGTGCTTCATTGTCGAGTAAGCTTCGCGAAATTTCGTTTCTCCTATCACGCCCCGAGAAAATATTACATAAAGAATAAAGAAAGGAAATCAGGTCGAGAGGTTCCTTGTTTCCACCTAAAACAAACCTTGATGGGACCCACCATAAGTAGTTTTGTGTTATTTGAAATTCGAGTTTCAACCAAAGTACATATTTTAGTTCATTTTGAGTTGTCTCTATTGCTTTTCCAAAGGTAGGATGACAAACATTAATTTTGATATGTGAAAAGGTTAATGATAGGTGTAGATAGGATATGAATTTGGCAACATATTTTCGAATGATTTTCAATTTATTTTTAATTTTGATGATGGGTGAATTTTTTTTTAACCATATTTACTAATGAAAATAGTTAAAATACTTTCTGATGAGTAATTTGGTTATCAAATTTCATCCCTACATGTAGGATGGTTGTTAGGATGGTTGTTGGTTTTTGGTATTTTTAGATAGTGTTAGAGTGATTATGATGCTTTGATGATAAATAAGGAATTCACAAAGAAACATGTTTTGCAAAAATATTAATAACCTTAAGTTAGGTTGGTTGTCTAAGAGTGATATCATATATGTTTTAAATTTTTTTCTAAATAGAATGTCACTGACATGCATGGACTAATTTGGAACTTCACATTAAATGTAATTTAAATATGGGAGGAAATACTAACAAAAATGTTCAACTTGGGCAAAAATATCTAGAATAATATTTTCAACTAGGAGTTGTTTGACATTTGAATATTCAAGTTGTACACTTGTGAATATGGATTTTCAATTATGAGAATACTTTAATTAGGTGGGACTTGACATTCATTATTTACTCACTTCGTCTTTTTGCATACTTTTGTAACTCACTTATCATGTCTAATCTCTAGAATATTTTGAGGTAGTTGTGGTGTGATTGATGTAATGTTGAAACACAAGACTTGCATGGATATGTAAAGGGCATTGGTCTCTTTCTACACCTTTTCTCTCATCTACTTGATAGCCACTTCGACTTTGCACGAAACCACATAAAATTTGATCCCTTGATTTTGTGCACCCCATTGAAATTGTTGGTGGCATCTAAGTCGCCTTTTGCAAATATGGGAAATGACTTGCATCAGGAGAAACATTGAGTTTGGTTCCCTAACAAAAATAGGGAAAAATTCGTAAAATAGAGATCCACTTTATGTCCAAATTTCACCACCAAAATACCTCTAGCATGTGACCAAAGGCCATTCATTATGAGTTATCATCTAACTTGTAATAGAAATTTGCAACCAAATTCCAGCTAAATTGCATTATTCTCTTTCGGACAATGTTTCATTCTCTACATGAGGCTTTCGATGGGTGAAACATTCACACTATGAACAACCATTATCTCTAAATCTACATGATTCATTCCATACTCAACTACAACAAACGAAGAATGAAACAATCAACAACCCTCGTTGATAAAAATAAAGAAATTCATAAATAAAATAATAAAGATTAAGAAATTCACAAATTTCCATATAAATTGTAATTAGTATTGGAAGCAAATCAAATAAAAAAGTATGCAAGACAAATAATAAATGCTTATTAAATAACACAAAGTGATTTTAATAAGTTAAACAAATGACATGTTTACATACACCCTCAACAACAAAGAAAAGATCTTGGAAAAAACACTCCTTAAAAAATATCTTCAATATAATAACAACAAACTATCTAAACAATCACAATTAATTTATGTAATATAATAACAACAAACTATCTAAACAATCACAATTAATTTATGTGAATTATTTACATTTTGAAATGAAAAAAAATAATAATATCCCCATCATTATTCATAGTAAAATTAACCTTCTTAACCATCACTCCAACGTAACTACTCATTACATTCAAATAAAATTAACCTTCTTAACCATCACTCTAACCACTTATTACATCATATAATAATTTCATTGCATCATATTTATTGCACCAAAGGGATTCAAGTTATAAGACTTTTTACGTGAAGTTTATCAATACTCTCCCAGGTTGGGGAGAGGTCACGAGTTCTAGCCTGGCTCCGAGTCCCTCTAGCTGCTGTTTTCCACTCCCATATCATCCACTATGTGGAAAAATATCGAGATAGGTTCCCAACAGGTTAATTTCCATCAGAAGAAAAAAAAAAAAGTTTATCAATACTTAACATTAATGCATCAATTCTTCATTTCCTTTTACTTTTATTACTCCAACGTAACAATTCATTGCATCATATTTATCTTCACCCATAGTAAAGGGTTGAATTTATAAAGTGTATAAATACTTAACATTCAATACACCGATTTTTCATCTCCATTTACTTGCGTTAACTTCAACACAAAGGGTTAAAGTTATAATCACATGCAGTTTTTACATAAGGTTTATTAATACATAACAATCATCACACCAATTCGTCACTTTAATTGGAAATACAATTAGTATTTTAATTATATTTTCGTAATATTAAAACCGTAAAAGATATAAAATATTTTTTTAAATGTTTTATTTATAAAAAAATATAAAATCTTTAGTTTTACAATATTATTGATTTTTATATTTTCTTTATAATATTATTGATTTTCATATTTTATTGTTTTTTTAATTTAAAATATTAAAATAATTTTTAGTTTTTTTTTTTAATTTAAAAAAAAAAATATTAATTATTTATTAATGTTTCTAGACTTTGATATATCAAAGTTGGTAAACAATATCTACATGAGTGTGGCTTAGTAGCCAATATTTAGGTGATATAGTTTGTATTAGCTGAGACTTGTTTAAAACCTTTGAGTTGATGTAAATGAGGTTAGGTGCAAGTTATCAATAACTTTGATGACATAAATATGCAAGTTCTTCATAATTTTGATGGTTTAGATATATAAGTTGATGCCATAGATATGCAAGTTCTCTATAACTTTGATGGCATATATATGCTTAGTATAGCTAAAAGGACTTTACAAAAAATATTTCTAAAAAAAATAAAAAAATTAACATTTTCAATATAAAATTAATTATAATTTTTAAAACTAAAAACACATGTTGGAAAAAGGAAAAATAATACGATAAAGAATAACACAAATTTGTATGAGTCATTTACAAACTATAACACCAAATTAGCATATGAGACTCCCTTATTTAGGTGACAAGAGATCTTTGTACATAGCATTTTTTTTGCTTAGTCTACAAAGTTATACATGCTCTAGCTCATCCAAATCTAACCTGTAATTTTAGAGGAGAAAACAATTTTTCCACATTATTTATCTTACTAACTCGTTATAAATAAATATAAATATTCTTTAAATTTAATCTTTTTTAAAACATAATTTAATAAAAACCGTAATTAACATTTTTATCAAAATTTTAGTTAAATTTAAATTTATTAATTTAATTTTTAATCTTCATTTTAATTATAAAATAAAAATACCTCTATATGTCTATTTATATTTATAGAGTTGATATTGTAAAATGTTGAGTTATCACCTAGATTTAATGACATATGATCTTATATGTCTATTTAATAAAAATACCTCTATATGTCTATTTATATTTATAGAGTTGATATTGTAAAATGTTGAGTTATCACCTAGATTTAATGACATATGATCTTATATGTCTATTTATATTTATAGAAAATAAAAATACCTCTATATGTCTATTTATATTTATAGAGTTGATATTGTAAAATGTTGAGTTATCACCTAGATTTAATGACATATGATCTTATATGTCTATTTATATTTATAGAGTTGATATTGTAAAATGTTGAGTTATCACCTAGATTTAATGACATATGATCTTATATATGAGTTTTCCCTTGAACATCGGTTGCGTAACACTATGTTGTAAACATCTTTTTGTAGTTCATATTTTTAAATCATGTCACTCTAATTATAACTCTCAATCCAAAGCTTCCAAGGCAATCCATCAATATTGGAGGTTTTTGGGAGTAAGCTAGTCTTGAGTTGTCTCTATTGTTTTTCCAAAGGTAAGATTACAAATATTATATATTGGAATTTTTATAAGATTACAAATATTATATATTGGAATTTTTATATGTGGAAAGGTTAGTGATAGGTGTAGATAGGATATGAAATTGTCAACATGTGTTACTTGTGAATATGAGAGTATTTTATTTTTGAATATTTTTCAATTTATTTTTAATTTTGATTATTTTTAATTTTGATGATAGGTAAATGTTTTTTTACCCTATTTACTAGTGAAAATAGTTAAAATACTTTGTGATGAGTAATTTGGTCATCAAATTTCATGATGGTTGTTAGGATGGTTGTTGGTTTTTGGTACTTTTAGATAGTGTTATAGTGGTTATGATGCTTTGATGATAAAAAGGGAATTCACAAAGAAACATGTTTTGCAAAAAAAATTAAAAACTTTAAGTTAGGTCGGTTGTCCTCCCATGATATCATATATGTTTTAAATTTTTTTCTAAATAGAAAGTCATTGACATGCATGGACTAATTTGGAGCTTCACATTAAATGTAATTTAAATATGGGAGGAAATACTAACAAAAATGTTCAACTTGGGCAAAAATATCTAGAATAATATTTTCAACTAGGAGTTGTTTGACATTTGAATATTCAAGTTGTATACTTGTGAATATGGATTTTCAATTATGAGCATACATCAATTAGTTGGGACTTGGCATTCATTATTTACCACTTTGTCATTTTTCATATTCTTGTAACTCACTTATCGTGTGTAATCTTTAGAATCTTTTGAGGTAGTTGTGGTGTGATTGATGTAATGTTGAAACACAAGCTTGCATGGTGGAATATGTGAAGGGCATTGGTCTCCTTATACACCTTTTCTCTCATCTACTTGATAGCCACTTTGGCGTTGTACGAAGCCACATAAAATTTGATCCCTTGATTTTGTGCACCCCATTGAAATTGTCGGTGGAATCTAAGTCGTCTTTTGCAAATATGGGAAATGACTTGCATCATGAGGAACATTGAGTTTGGTTACCTAACAAAAATAAGGGAAAATTCGTAAAGCAGAGATCCACTTTATGTCCAAAGTCCACCACCAAAATATTTCTAGCATGTGACCAAAGGACATTCATTATGAGTGATCATCTAACTTGTAGTAGAAATTTGCAACCAAATTCTAGCTAAATTGCATTATTCTCTTTGGAACAATGTTTCCTTCTATGCATGAGGTTTTTGATGGGTGAAACATTCACACTATGAACAACCACTATCTCTAAATCTACATGATTCCTTCCACACTCAACTACAACAAACAAAGAATGCAACAACCAACAACCCTCATAAATAGTTGATAAAAATAAGGAAATCCATAAATAAAATGATAAGGATTAAGAAATTCACAAATGCCCACATGAATTGTAATTAGTACTGGAAGCAAATCAAACAAGAGAGTATGCCAGACTAAATAACACAACGTGGTTTTAATAAGTTGTGGAAAATGGACAAATGACATGTTTACATACACCCTCAACAACAAAGGAAAGATCTTAGAAAAAAACACTCCTTAAAAAAATATCTTCGATGTATTAACTACAAACTATATAATAATTGTTTCTTTTGTGTAACTGTCATGTCTCATGGATCCATTCATGTACTTAATAATTTCACAATTTCTGTGAAGTATTCGTCCACCATTTGAACTGCAAATAAATGCGCATTTGGTAAACTATCATCTAGATTCCCTACATCTTCTCCTAATAGAATGTGTGATAAGTGATCTGGTCCTGCATTTAATTTTTTGGCTTAAAAATGACTTCAAAGTCATATTCTTGGAACAAAATAAACCATCTACAAATTCTCCCCCCCCCAACATTGGCGTGTTCACTAAGTATCTTAGTGCAAAATGGTCTGTATACATCTTGAAATGAGAACCCAACAAGTAATGTCTAAACTTCTGCAACGAATACACCATTTCCAACCCCTCTCATTTAGTCACAGTGTAGTTCTTTTCTGCTATTGACAACTTCCTTCTTGCAAATGCAATTGGGTGGTCTAAATCTCCCACAGGGGCTTCACCTTGTTGACCAATATTGTATCATGTTCATTTATAAAGGGTTTTTTTTAATTGTTAAAAATAAAGTCAATATATTGTAGGTATTGGGGGGGGATGTGGGGTCTCAAGGGGTTTATAAGTATTAGGGAGTATAAAAAAGGGTATCTAGTAAAAAATGAGTTTCTTTTATTGGAAATATCTATTGGGAGTAGGGTTCAAAAAGGATTTTGGGAGATATTTATTAATATCTAGTGAAACTAGGGGTATTCTTTAATATCCCATGAACGAAGGCACTATGTCATAGGTTCACTGGGTGAAGATCCCATGAACTCTCCTTTTTCTTGTTGAGATAATATTGTGCCTAGATCTATGGACGATGCATCCACATGAACACAAAATTCCTTCTTCCAATCTGGGAATATCAAAATTGGCGTAGTCACTAACTTATGCTTCAATGTGTCTAAACCTTTCTGGCAATCCTCATTCCATTGAAATTTAGCTTCTTTCTTCAACAACTTCTCCATGGGTGTTGTAATCTACACATATCCTTTAATGAACTTCTTATAGTATCCTGTATGGCCCAATGTTTCTCTTAACTATCATACTAATGTAGGTAGTGGTAAGTCCAGAATCACTGCAATCTTGGTAGGATCCACTAGTAGTCCTTACTTACATACCACATGGCCCAACAAAATTCCAAAAGGCACACAAAAAATACATTTTTTCAAATTCAATGAAATGAAACATTGTCTACACCTATACAACATTGATCTCAGTACTTCTATATGATATTTTAATATATTTAACACAATCCAATCATCTAAATAAACTTCAAGTAAATTATGAATAAATTCCTTAAAGGTTGTGACAACTAAAATTGAGAAAATTGCAGGTGCATTCTTTAGCCCAAAAGGCATCACTGTGTATTGGTAGCTTCCCCACTATGTCACAAAGGTAGTCTTGTGTTTATCTTCCTGAGGAATCTTTATCTGGTGATATCCTGAGAATCCATCTGTGAAATACTAGGCCTCCTACCCACCTACATTCTCTAACACTTCATTTGTAAAATGTGTCATAAATGGATCGTTCATACCATGCATCATTTAGCTTTCTTAGGTCTACACAAATTTTATTCCTCCCGTTTTCTTATTTGTACTACCATTGGAATTATCCATTCTGATTCTACTATTGGTTTAGTGATTCCTTCTTCAAACATTTGGTCTATCTGTTCCTTTACATTATCTTTATACTTCGGTTTTAGTCTGTAGGGTCTCTGCCTTACTAGCTTAGCATCTGGTTACAAATGGATATTCATTTCTCCTATCTTACCATCTATCCCTTTCATTTTTGAAAACGTGGTTTGGAATAGATCGTGATACTCACATAGTAAGTATGCAATATTTTCCACAGTTTCATCATTCAAGTAGTCTCCTATCTGTGAAAAATTTGGATTCTCTTTTGTCCCAATATTCACCTTACACATCCTTAATGACTGTGTATACACAACAAATCCAAGCTCTATACTTTCTACTGCATGTTCCCCCTCAATTTCATGTATTTGTATATTTCTTGGATCTTCCTCGTCCCGATCTTCTTTGGAAACATTAAAACATTCAAGTATTTCATGAAATGTCATAGAATATCTATGCGCACTACACATAGGTACTACATCCATCGACCCTTCTACTAAAAAAATCTTGTTTTTAATGTCTTACAAAGCTGCATATACTGGTGGCGATTCATTCTCAAAAGTAAATGTTATCTTAAACATTTGAGTTAGTTCATCCCAGTTCGTTGTTTCTCTATGCATTTCTAGTTCCAGGTAACAATTCTTGGGGATCGTATCCAATGTATGTATGAACCTATGCGTCTCTTCCTTATGCAGTATCGAACTCCATATCTCTTCGTACTACGCAATATGATTTGTCGGGTCACTTACTCCTGCATATTTTTGCACAATATTAACCTTGGTACCAAATCTAACTTGCATGAATGTTTTACACTGTTTCCAGTCTTTTGTTCCTTCTTTATGTGAATCCCACCATCTGGATGGAGTGGCCTTCAAGACAACATCTAATACCAACAATATTTCTTGTTCGGGTATTTGCAACTCAAACGCCTTTACAAAAGAGCCTATGTCAGTCAAACCATCATACTTGGGTGGGTCACATAACTTTGTTCCAATCCAGCACAACGATCGAGTAATGTGGGCACAACGTCTAGTTGATACGTCATGCATCATTTGCTTCTAATGTTCCAAACCTTCTTCTGAATCCGATGCACATGAGTTAATGCTTCTCCAACTTAGTGCACCATATGCAGACATATTAACGAAGTCATCCATTCGCATAATCATGTTATACTTGTTATCAATTTCATTCCCTTTAGTTGGTTCTATGTACCTCTTTCCTTCTGTCGGATCCAACGATGTAGTAAGGTTCAAGTCCCCTACTTCAAAGATCATTTCCCTTTTTTTTCAAATTAAAAATCCATGATCTCAATGAATTCAAAATATGCTATGCTGCGCACCCCATCTATATTCATAGGTACCCCTAACAAACGACCAATTGGTAATATCTTGTGTTGGTTCACAAATCCCAAATGGACGGGAGACCAAATTAACTTCGGCTTCCCCATAATTTCCCATTTTTGCTTCGAAAAAACATTTACATAAGAACCTAAGTCTAAAATGGCATTTCCCATGTCATATTCCCCAATATGCACATCCAGTCTGAAATATTTTCTTGTACTCTTTTTTCATAGTACCTAATTCACTACCCTCTGCGTCATAGGAACTTTTCTTTCTTGCGCACAATGATCAATTATTCCACACAATGCATTCAACGCAGTTTCATCTTTCATCAATTCTAAACAAGTCTTCATAAGTTCTTTCAAAGTAATTACCTGTTGAAGTGGCCTTTTTGAGATAGTACGATCATAGATCGAAGGCATGTCAACCACATGAGGTACAAATGATGTCGATGATATCCAATCTAGTCCTAGTATCTCCTTCCTTGTTTATTGATACATCTCTTTTTCTTGTTGTGGGTCAAATGTCAGCATAGGTCTTGTTGATTTCCTCACTCATTGCTCAATATGCATCCCTTTATCAGGCCCTGTCCTAGCTCATCAATGCATGACAACTACTATTATGGGTCTTTCATCACGCTTCTCTATTGATATTTTTTGTACGTTTTGATTCGAATTCTGGTTCTAATTCCCTCTTGTCTTCCACTTTTCAAGTATTTGTGAACAATATTCTATCGCATGATCCAATTCTCTACAATACATGTAGGTTTTACAAGGATTCAGACAGTCACAAGATAAGTGTACCAGTTGATTACAATTGTAGCAGATTATTGGTCCTCTACCTCCTCTGCCAAAATCCCCTCTACTACGAGCTCTGCCAAATCCTCCTTGACCTCCTAGAATAAAGCCTCTTTGATTGTTATACTGTGGAAATATTCCTTCCATCGTGGTATTTTACTCCTGAATTCTATACATATCTGAAGTGCACTGTCTTATTAGGTCAAATGTGCGACAATCCTTCGCTTTATGTCCTACTGACTTGCAAAAGTCACAAAATAAATTACGGGGTGTACTCTGGTATTTCTGTAGCAACAACACTTAGGCAGATGATGTCCCCACGTCTTGCATATTTCACAGTACCCTTCTCCTGGTAATGGGTTCAGTGCTCTAGTCGCCAAATATTACACAAAGGCTAGGCATTCGTCCTTATGTGGCCTTTAGTCCTACATGTGATACACCATACTTGTTCCCTCTTCTCCTTTCCTTTTGTAAGCTCTGCTAATTGGATTATCAAGGAAGCTAACTGTTTCTGGACTTGAGCCATCCCCCAACCATCTCCTACAAAATATGCTTCCATCTTCATTGCAATCTCTAAAGCTTCAGGATGTGACAGAACCTTATATTGTATCAATGGACAGTGAATGTGTGGTAATAGTCCTGCAATAAACCATTCTCTTTGTTGTTGATCCAGAATTTGGAATGTCAATCTACCCATCAAATTCTTAAATCTTTGATCATAGTCCCAAACTGACTCAATTTGCACTTGTTTGATTTCCTTCAACTCTGTAATGTATTGCGAGTCATGTTTCAACTTCTTGAACTCTTTTAATAACGCTTTTTGAATTTCTATCAATGTCCTCGCTTGACTTGCTAGTGTAGTACTCTATAGTTTCATGTACCAGAATAATGCGCGGCCTCTAAATGTTGTTTCCAACTGCACAATCTTTGTGGCCTCATCCTGGACATTCTTCGCAAGCCAAATTGTCTCACATAGAAATAGATGTTGTTATGGGTCCTCCGACCCTATTCCTTGGAACAAAAGAATTATTAATGTATTGTCTACCCCTGCCATGGTGTTTTGCATAGTACCTCCCCCCGGTGTTGCTGGATAATTCTGACTCGATGCACTTCTTCCTCTGCTATGACTACTACTATTCTGACTTCCTCCACTAACTATAAGTTCTTTTGAAAAATCTTCAAATTTTATCTCAGATCCAGGTGAAGCACACAGGGTCATGGGTTCAACGCAGGATCCAACCTCAGTAGGACTTGATGACTCTTATATTATAGGACTGAACAAAGGATCCTCTCCCTCTCCTTCTATTCCCAATATTTCTACGATATGGACTATTGCGTAGGGTTCTCTCCTCTCATACAGACTGTGCGACTCTCCTTTCTCAACCCCAGTTTTGAACCTCTTGTACCTTCTTCCACTACGCAATACTCCAAATTCGTCTTCTTCTTCTTATACACCTTCTTCATTTCTCTGCATCCTCAGTCCCTCCCTTCCTTTTTCATTTCTTTCTTCATTCCTTCCTACCTTTAGAGCATCCCCTGGCCATCCCCTAGTTCCCCTATGTGCGTGAAGCCCCCTAAAAATCAGATTCCTCCGTCATCACACATTTGTCGCACAACAGCATATTTATCCAAGTACCCAATGCTTTCATAAATATTCCATGCGGACCCTTGAAGAAATTTGTTTCTACGACATTATACGACTGGGTACAATCTACTACAAATTATGTAATATAACCCCCCAAAATACTATTCAACTAGAAATCAACTGCACAAGAAGTAGAATTGCTTACAAACTTCAATTGTCTTACCAACTCAGGGGTCCATTTCCTCAGATCTACAGTTCGATATCTTCCATTATTATCCACTAAAAATTCTAACCATTCAACTAAAATATTCAGAAATTCACCAAAGAAAATATCAAGTAGATCTGTGTACACATACCTTTGCAACCATTGTTCATCATTGATCCGAGGGATTCTATTTTCTCCTCGAGAAAATTATCGTTGCTTCCTTTCCATCCATTCGAGGATATCTTTCTTAGTCAGTCTCCAAAAAATTCCCTCAATTACAAATTTTAGGTCCAGACAACAGAACCATTAATTGTCGGCGCAAATTTATAAGACCCTAGGTTCAAGTTATTCAACCAACAAACCCTTTAGATATTGGCCCTTTCGGCATCACCTGCATGCAAGTGAAGTCTCACCTGAGGCATCTACTAGTGTTGCAGGAATCAAGTTTCTGTAGGGATGAGGGGATATGAGGTTATCAAATTCACCCTACGTACAATATCCTTATTCAACATACTTTTAACATTCAACAACCCCTAAGCGCGACTTCCATTAACTAATAGTTCATTACTTTTACAGTAATATATTTGAAACAACAACCCATCCAAGATTCATTCAATACCCTAAACCTTAGTGTGTAGAAATGGTGTAACATAGATCGTGACATAACCAACCTACTGAATCATTCATTATTATTACGCATCAACCATATATTAAAAAAATCTATACTAATCATGCATAAAAATAACATCCATAATTAATCACATCAAAAACACAT
>SNQJ01S0075300.1:96551-115821 GCA_010110895.2 Picea sitchensis | reverse complement strand
AATGACACCATTTATGGAACTCTATGGATACCACCCTCCTTCCATCACTTCTTCTCTAAAATAAAAATCTAAGGTTCAAGAAGTGGAATATCACATCGAGCATCAACAACAAGTTCTCCAAATATTAAAGGACAACCTAACCATGGCACAAAATTGCATGAAACAACAAGCAGATCAACATCATAGTAAAAGAAGTTTTGAAGTAGGAGATTGGGTGTTTTTAAGAATACAACCATACAGATATATGTCCCTCAAATAATCTAATAAGGATAATAAATTATCACTAAAGTACTATGGCCCTTATAAGGTGTTGTAAAAGATTGGTACTATGACATACAAATTGGAGTTGCCTGCATCTTCACGAGTACACCTAGTTTTCCATGTTTCATGCTTAAATAAGGTTATAGGTGACAAGATCCCAGTTCAAACTATATTTCCAGAACTTGACAAGGAAGGAAAAATCATATTGGATCCTGAATCCATCACTGACACAAGAATTATCCAGCTGAGGAATAGATCCATTTCATAGTATCTCATTAAATGGAGGAAACTACTAGTTGAATATTCCACTTGGGAAGATGATTCTTTTATACAGAAGCATCCAGAGTTACTCAAGCATTGCGGACAACACTTGTCTCAAGGGGAGGGGCATTTTAAGCCCTAAATAATGGCTCATTACCCCTTAATTAGGGAATATTACATTAGTAATGTTATTTTATTTATGTCGGATTTATTCCATTAATTGTAATTATACCTCGTAGTCTCCCATATATATGAAGGAGACATTTTCATTTGGAATCATATTGTAATTGTACATTTATGTGGGCATAAGGAGGTTGCCCCCTCGAAGAGGCTTATTGTTTGAATTTCTCTCTTTTTCAAGGCATTGAGTACTTATTCTGAGGTTTTTCTATGCTATATTGATATTTGGTTCTTAACACTTAACAATCATAACATATTAGCTAGTTAAGCAAAACACACCTCCTTGTGACTCCCATTTAACATTTGACAATTTAGCTCATTATATTTGAAATTATTTTCAAAAATATATTACTCATATATAAAAAAATAAAACATGTTGTATAAAATATTTTGAGGTCAATTGTTATCAACAATAGATAAAATAATAACTCAAAAGACATATTTCCCACTTTGAGATGCAATCTTTCCTTGATTTTTGTTGTCACCTTTCGATTTTCCTAAATTTTCCTTTGGTTGTGCTGATCCCTTGGGCCTAATCTTGTTGATCACGTGGGAAAAATCATCCCTCAAATGCATCCTGGAAGACACGGATTTGTCGGAGCCATTGGAGGGTGAGGAACGAGAAACAATGGCTTTTCCTTTGTCAAGGGCATGGTGGGCCTCAGTTTTCAAATTTTTCCTAGCATGAGAGGACTGCACTGGTGAGTGGGCAGGGGAAGATTTTACAATGGGGTTAATATGTGGAGGAGAAGGTAGTGATAAATTGGGCCAGCCATGATGTTGGGAGACTCTTGGGTGGACAATCTCTTTCCATCGTTATTTTCAGGAACCTCGGGTTGCAATGAGACATGAGGAGGCACAGGGACTAGGGGCTTGCGGAACTTGTAAAGGAGGTATTTCAAGCGTAGGTTGGACCACTCCTTTCCCAATCCAATTGAAAATTCCATCCTGAAACAACTGGCCAAGCTCTTATGATTCAACATCAAAATGTATGGAGAACCTTGGCCTTCTTGGGCGTCTATTCCAATTACCTCTCCCTCTGTTGCCTTGGCTGAAAAAACTCATTCATGCATGTACGATTGATTAGAAAATAGTATTTTAAATAACCATACATGACAATTCTTTAAAAATATGAAATATATTTGGCTCAACAACGTTCTGGGATATGCTAGACCCGATCTCCAAAAAAACAAGGGTTCTAGGATATGTGAGGGGTTTGTATTGAGCGAAACATGATATGATGAGGGGGAAAAGAACATGGTTACTTCTCAAATAAAACAACAATCAACTGTAATTCAAACCAAGGAAAACATCACTGTAGTCCAACCAAAACACTGCTACTTCCAACCGCTTCAATACAAAATTCGTCTTGACTGTAACCAATCTTAGAAAAGGGAGTGAAAAATGAATGTGGGAAGGTGATGGGATTGTAATTAGTGAAAAGAGAAATAATGGTGGGGATAGAGAGTGGAAATTGTTCATAAAATTAATTAAGTAATCCAAATAACCATTCTATAAAAGGAAATATGTCAACCAGATGACCACTGTGACCCAATTAACAACCATCGTGTATAGTTCACACAACGTTGTGCATGAACTAGTTCATTGTTCATAATCAAATATTTAACACAGTGTCAACATTATGCATACAATAATCTATAGGGGAGCTTTGTTTTTTCTCATTTATCCATAAGCAATTCCCAAATGAATACATATTCAATTACTTCCACTTTTCTCATTAAATCTAGACATAAAAATCATGCTCGATTTTGTCCTTCAATTCTTTCAATAATTAAATTGCAATGTGGTTATACTGTCACTGCACTTGTGCCTGTCACTATTTAAAATGAATGAAATTCATTTAATATACATAGTGGACAGTCAACACAATGATCCATATTTCACTTGCAAGATCCTGACTTGTCATTTAAACACCCAGATAACAAATCACCATTTCAGCTCACACTATGATGTGAAATGCACAACCATTAGACAAAACACAAGTGTATTTTTGTGACTGTACAGGTCCAATATTATTGAATCTAAACATTCAAAATGTTGGGCTATCCACCCACCACAATGAGGTAGCAACAACATACCTGAACTCATAATACAATTAATCAAATTGCAATAAGCCATGCTAAAAAAAAAAACATTGTGACTATCTCTGAGGGTGTAACCCAAAATGAATATCCATAGAATACAGAGTGGGTGACCATAATTACCACAATGCAATATTCCCTTTTGAAAATTTTAAAACACACAGTCACAGTATCATTAACTCAACCTATTGTGTCGACCTATCAATAAAACACAAGGATACAACAACAAAATTGCTCCAAACAATCAAACTGCAATCAAAACCATGCTGTGTAAAACTCGGGCTCATCCTCGATGACACAATTGAATAACCATACATATACCGTGGATGGAACTGGCATAAAAACCTCGATTGCAATGATCATTAGACCATAAAAAACCCATAGTTACAGTGATCATCGATTCATGCTATCATAATGCCACTCATACCAATGCATCAAGCGCGAAGCATCATTGTGCATTAATAAATTAAAAACCATTTCGGGTTATCCATTCAATAAATACGAGGAAACAACTGTGTATTTAATTTAACAACTCATTCTAATTAACCATGCTGAGCTTATCCACTCAATCATAATAACAATGTTGTAACTAGATACCAAAACCAACACCATTGTCACACGATCAATGAGCGAGCTAGTAATCAACTCTGTCGACAATACACACCAATCCATAATGACCAATAGTAAACCCAACATGCCAAAATGGTCTTCTCTATCGACCTTCAGACTCAAGGAGTCAAGGGTTTACTCTGTGAACCAACCTAGGGAGGCTAGAGTCAACTCCTCTAAATGGTGAAAACCTCCGAGATTGAGGGTGTACACATAGAGAAAACCACAATTCACTTGGTGGACAAGGTGACGAATACTGTGACATGAGAGGCTATGAACAAAAGAGAAGGGCTCCACTTTGGCCTTGTAAGGATATTTAGCACACGTAGGGTATAGCCCTCGTGGATTCCTAGTCAACCAACTATAATTTTGAGGTGAAAATAGGGTCGAGAATAAGAAATATAAGCCATTGCATGACTATTGGAAGCATGAAGTAACCCCAATACCCAAGTGAATGATGTGCAGTGACACAGGGCATTTCAAAATAATTAAAACCCGATAAAATCCAAGACTGTGTATGGTGATATAATGTGTGAAGGCATCGTCCATTCTAGACCAAATGAAACTCTCCACTAAATAGGAAAGTATGAAAGAGAGACTTTATGGATGCTAATACTCAGAACGACCCAATACACTGTAACTTCATACATTATCACAGAGAAATCTACCAACAATTCATTCCATAAAATCACAATTTTACATAGTTTCCATACTTAAGGAAAAACACAAACCCATACATCTGAGCCAATATCTACATCATAACAAGAGAATACTCATGGATGGAAAAAAAAAAGACATACCTGTAATCAAAGAACCTTAAAACGTGAGTTGGCCAAGCAGTTTCCCCTTTGCTTGAAAGTCAGAGCAGAACCACAACAACACAGTTTAACAATAGCCGATTAGGGTGCGACCAGTGGAGGGAGTAAGGGTGATGTGCAGTAAATGCATGTCACCTCCATCCCTAGTTCATTAATTCATTTGTACATGCCAACAATTTCTCCATTAACACAATTAATCAAACCATATATCAAAACCATCACCCATTAAAACCAATAGCGCGACCCATATCAAACTTTTTCCATAACATAATCACCACACCATATAACTCAATCAAATCGCATAACCATTAACATCTATCACTTTTTCAAATTCTCCACCCACATCCCATCCTTCCAAAATATACCATATGCATATCAACCCTATAACTCAATCAAATCCCATAACCATTAACTCACTAACTAGGATTTAACCATGATCAATTAAATCTTTCATGGATGTAGTGTAGTATATTTGCATAGTTAGATCCCTTTTCCTTTTGCATTTGTTATATTGTTTTTTCCTTTTTCCATCTACTATTTATGTATTGTTACTAACATGTATTTTGTGCAGCTGTCCCAAGAACAGATAGCAAGGGTATCAATGAAGAGCATATACCATAATAACATAAAATTAGAGCTTAGAACATAACATGCCTTATTCATCATTTACTTGTCGCACATAGAACCAACACATAATAAGCCCAATCCATAGCCAATAAAAAAAATATCTCATCAACCATGTAAGTAGTGTCGAACAACAACACAACCATTAAATGAGAGCTAGACCTGATCTCCAAAAAAACAAGGGGGTCCCACCTACTAGTATTATTTATATGTTATCTTATAATAATAGGCTTCAACAATACTTTGTGGAAAAAACTTCATTGTTATTTTAATCGTCAATAGTCAATTAGAAGTTTTTGTTTCTCTTCAAAAATATGTTGATTGGATTTACAATTGTAGCACAATTTGGGACAATTCTCGTACAAAAGTTATCTTTCTAGAGAAGGATTGTACTCCATTTTTACATGTTAGAGGACTTAGATCATTAATGGATATAATTATATTTGGATATATATGTAGATTTTATGAGATGATGCAATATTATAGATGTAATATAATATGCAGAACAAAAATATTTAGCAAGCAATAGTAGAAAAACAATGATATATCCAAAACAATACCAGAATAATACCAAAATAACACCAAAAAGAGTACCTTTATCAATGATAGCAATGTTGAGTCTCCATTTTGACACCTCTATTACCCTATATTATCCTCTATCTGAGTCAATTTCACCTCTCACATGTGCATATGTTGTCTATTTCCTCCACAAACCTACTTTGTGACCTTGTCCATGTGCATAGAGAGGTAACCTATGTTAAAACATAATTTGTTTAGTTTGTTTGATTAAATTTGATTAAATGATTGATTATGTATGTTCCTAATCACTTTGAATCTTAAGCAGCTTCTTCTGGTACTTCACTAATCTGGTACTGCAACCATAGCATGATCTGGTACTCCATTGGATCCGATACTACGCTGGATACAATACCTTGTCTAATCCGGTACCAATGCTCCACCTATTCCGGTACCGATGTTCCATCTATTATGGTACTACCTGCTCAACATTTATTCTGGTGCCATATCAATGTTGCATCCGGTACCAACACAAATCAACATCGCATCCGATACCACCATCTTAATGCTGCATCCGATACCTCCAACTCAACGCCTTATCCTATACTAGTCTTGCACCTGTTCTAGTACTGCCTTTATGCCTAATATGATACTCATGGTCGTGATTGTGTTTATCCAGTACTAAATCCATGTCTACAGGATTTACACGTTGAACGAGTATGTTGATGTTGATTCCAAGAAGTCAGTTGGATAGAAGTCTCATGAAGTAGTTTTTGAGGTCACAATAGACTTCGTCACTCATGCACTTCATGTCATGAGGATGAAGTCCATCCCTAAAGATTCAATATGAATTTCCAATTGTAATATTTTAAAACCATTTGATAATTATCTTTAGATCTTGGTAGTAACGACTCACCTTCTTTATAAAGGATATTGTATAGATGATAGGAAGTAATGAGTAATGATGTAATGAAGCAAGTAACAAGTAAAGAATGATACATATTTTCATTATGTACAAAACGTTGAAATGTTGATTCAATCTACAAATTGAAGGAATACAAATGATTTGTTGTGCAATTCATGAGCATGAGTAAAGTGTTTTAGTCTATAATATCTTTAGAGGTGCCTTGTTGGTTCGACAAGGGCCCACCACCCCAACCAAGGTAAACCTCCTTGTACATGTTTTTGTGTGATTGTGTGAGTGTGAACATTTAACAATTGTGTTGTAAATGATTTCAAATGCATTTTAAGTTCAGTACAGAGTCACTTGATTTTGAATCAATGTGAGAAATTAGACATTGGACAGAGTAGATAGTTCCCTTTCCATTTCTACAGATTAAAATTTAATTGATAAGAGTTTGATGTGTGAGATTGTTAAGAAAGCGAATGTTATTGTTTTGAGTTTGTAATTGTGGTATTCTTAGGAGGTACATGAATCATAAGACTTCATCTCTTACCTTCATGTTCCATATAATGAAGTCTCTCAATCATGTTGGTTGTTTCCTATACTAAAGAAGGTTTGATTGGATTGAATAGAGTTATGGTTGATTTCTGTCTAAGAGTGAATAAAGTGGATTGTTGATTATTGTTTTCAATTGCTACAGGGAACAAGATCTTAAGTTCATGTCTTCATTTTATGAGCCTATAATGAACATACTTGTCATCTAATAAAGAGACTTTCAATTGAGTGATTGTTTGAGAGTTTTTCTATCAGTTTTATCTTCTGAGTTTAAAGTTGTGTGAAGCATTCATAAATTCTAGAAAGATAGTGTTATGTTATTAATTATTTCCTTCTTGAGATAGATACAACAGACATAGGAACCTATATGTTATAAGCACATATAGTGCATCAACTCTACTGATTACGAATCTCGGTCGATAATATATGTTTGGTAATATATTATGCATATAATTGCACCAACATTTTGGTGTCGTTGCCAAGGAGTTGTAAACATTAATAAGTAGTATTTGAATCAGATTTCTCTAATGGTTTTGGATTGGTTTTATGGATGACCTAAGGGTAGAGAGAAGACGGTAAGATGTGAGGGAAGAGCCTATGCGTCCACTTTGGTGGGGTTGCTCCAAAGTTAGGTTATCCTCTCTTCTTTTAATGCAAGTGTGTTTTTCCTTATTTTATGCAAAATTGTGTTTTCATGATGGGATACCTTGTGTGAACCAATAACCTGGTGACATCAGGGTCCCAATAACGCAAGGAGTTCAATTTTGGTGTGTTTTTATTTTTGCAACTAGTTTTAATTTTCTTAGTTTTAATATTCAAATATTTGATGATAAATCATTTTTGGGGTGCTGTAAGAACCCTCGAGTACTAATTTGTGTTGTGAGTCAGGGATCATCAACCAAATAGAGTAATTCAAGGATGATCAAGAGATTGAAGAATTTTCCTCCAAGAAAATTCTCACATTCTAAGAGCAGTTGGGATATCTGCCTCTTAGGAAGAGCATATCTTAACAACAATAAAAAATTTAGTTGTCTCTCCACAGGAAGATTTAGAAGTTCCATCAAATTCCTCTTGTCTATTTGTTGAGGAGAATAAAGAATAATGTATAGAATTCAATGGAGATAAATCATTGGAACCTAAGATTATGGAGTTCTCAACATGCCTCTCAACAAATCTTGTATGTACTCCAAAGACCAATCATATTGAATGGGATAATATGCATAGCATGGGAGAGGAAGACATTCAGTGTGACCTAAAGAAAGAAGAGAAACAAGAATATAGTGATCCTATTGAAATATGGTTTCAATTAGTTATTAGTTCACAACACTCTGTTATTTTTCATTATTGCTTGATCTCATCATCAAAGAAGTTGGTCCTTCATACTCTAGTATGCACTAAAATTTATCTTTTAAACCTGAGTATGGACATATTTCTAACCCTATTACGCACATGGATTCACTGGAAGTATTCCTATACTTGAAGGACATTTTCTTTTGTTCAATTAGAGTAGGATACTAAATCAATAAATAAATGTTGCACATAAGTGCAATGCAACATATCTTTCATACTTTTCATAAATGGGAATGTCAAAAGCAAATAAACCAATCAGTTTAAGATCTTTTCTTCCTGTAGTAGATTTATTTCTAAAAATTATGATAATTTTGTTTGGAATTCTATGAGAAGCGAGTCTCTTCATCCTCCAAATGCACACATAATACTTGAAGGGTTTCAAAAGCGAAGAAGGCATCCTTGTCAAAAGAAGATATCACTTAAGGGAGTGATTCATGACCTATTTCTTCAAATTTCTTCTTTTTCCTTAAGTTCTTAAAAAATATGCATTCATGCTTTATCCTTACCTATCTATTTTAAGACCACTATTTCACAAGGATCATCGATTATGTGATATTTTTAATAGAAATTAAAACTGAATGTTAATTCCAAACTATTGTATTCGTAATTAATAATTCAACTTTTTACATTTTCCCTAAATTTTCTGTTTGTAAGCATGAATACAAATCTAGTTTTAATTAGTTCTATTGGTTTATTTTTAGCAGATCTTCGCAACCTTATGAGCAGCCTTTTTTTTAGTGTCTCACATTGTTTGCATGAGGCCATGCAAAACCTCAGGCATGGGGGAGTGGCTGCTGAGACAATAGTAGTTAGGTTTATATTCTAATAAAATGGAAGTGGCAACAAAAGTAGTGGTTAGTTTGGTTCCAAAAGGAGGAGGATTTTGAATCTCAACATGTGTTCATCCAGCTACAGAGCACCTTCTTGTTACCCAGTCATTGAATTCTTTTTCCTTATTTATTTGACACTTCCACTGCAAATTCATAGTTCTTGTATCAAGTGTTGGTATTTGTTTCACCTACATGGTCTTTCAATAGAATCAAATCAAAGGTCCCCTTCCATAGCATCAAAAAACACTAGCAAATTCTACAAAGGGAAACCTACAAATTTCCATACTACAGAGCACTACCCCCAGGTACCTTGTCCAAATTCCCTTTGAGTACCAGAATACCATTTTTTTATGGTCCAGTACTGGACAACATCTCTGTGTTCTTCCAGTACTAGGAAAAAATTGACATTCATCCGGTATTGTGGGCCAAACTCTGAGTTCATCTGGTACTATGGGATAAGGTTTGCGTTCATTTGGTATTGGGAAAAACTCTGTGTTCATCCGGTACTGGGAAAGTTTTGCGTTCATCCAATACTAGGAAAAAATAAATCCCTATTCATCTGGTACTAAGGTGATCTAGCACTGGTAATGAGGTGTTGGTAGTCCTTATCCTATAATCAATTTTTTTGCTGCAAGATTTAAATGCTTGAAGTAATAGGATGTATAAAATCAACATTTTTTCTTTTTATTAAGGAATTAGACTGATGATTTATTAAACATGTGGTTACTCTCATACATACTCCTGTCCTCAATTATTGCACACTCCCTACCATGAAATTCTACAATCCCTTGTATACATCTCCTTGTATAGAAATCATTCATCCTGTCACTTTGTTTCTGCCCCTTGCTACTTATTTTCATTTTTATGTTCCAGTACTACATAATTTTGTTCTGGTATTGTTCTATTCCGGTACTGCTCTGTTCCGGTATTGTTCTATTCTGGTACTACTTTGTTTCGGTACTGTTCTATTCAGGTACTACAGAATCATGTTCTGGTACTACATAATCTTGTTCTGGTACTGTCCTATTCCAGTAATATCTATTACGGTACTGTAGAAACCTGCTTCGCTACTTATCTGGTACTGATGCCAAAGTGATATGATCTTTGTCATTTGCTTAACATTGTTTTCACTTTAGGTAATTGGAGGTATGAGCTAACATTTTCATGTTCTTTCTATCAAGGATCATTTAAGTCTTGTGTTAAATTTTTCTTTACTCTCATATACAACTTCCTCCTACATTGTTACACTCACCCCTAAATGAATCATCCTTTCTATCCTTTAAGAAGATATTTTGACATTTATCTCTATATGATAATGGGTGCACCTATCTTATTACCTCATCATTTTGAAAAAGTGATTTCTAATTGAAATATCCATTGAAAAGTGGTGACTCCATTATGTCTAATACTAACCTAGTTGATTCAACAAGTTCTTATCCAAGTTTATCTTTACAAGTTTCTCTTGGGAGGTATTGATGAAAACCTCATGTGGTGGACCACCCTTGCAAAACCATAATGAAAATTCATGAGAAATCTAATAGGATTAACTAGAGGGATATCTTAGTCATTATCTGAGATGTTCCATTATACACTGAATAGATGAGATTTAAGTCTAATGTGGATGATTTCACCCTTGGGATAATTTCAAGTAGTTAATTATGTGCCTAATAACTCTAAAACAATCTCATACCACCTGCCTTCCTTATATTCTAAAACTATCAATGAAAAATATATATCATTATAAATCTTTTGAGTAATATAATAAAAAGGAAGTATCAGGAAGTACAAGTAAACCCACCAGGGTACTGAATAGGCCTACTAGAAGCGGGGCTATGCTTGTATGGTACTAAGGTAAAACGTTCAGGGTACTGAATAGGCTTGCTGGCAACAGGGTTATACTGGGTAAAGGGAGTTGAAAAACATAAAGTGGCACACCTAGAACTGAAAAAAAAAACTTGGGTCTCATTCTGAAGAAATCATTATCAAATCAAGTCTAGGAGATGACCTTTATATCTCCCAGATGATGTTCTTAAGAACCTTCAAGTATCCACTCTAGAGTTCTATCTTTAAAATAAATAGGTTTGCATGAAAGTGGGACCCTCAGTATATGCAATTCACATTACCTAAGCAAGAAGAATTTCATATATAAAAACTTGGATAAGAAATGAGTTAATCTAAACTTTTATTTCCTCCTTCCCAGATGTGGTCAAAGAATCCTGGGGCCATTCGAACACACTGGTCGTTATTGGCCATCGAATGAAAGGTGGAGGGGATCCAAGATTCCTTTGTGCCTACTGAGTGGACGGGATGATGAAGATTTCTATGGCATTGGTTGAGCTCTCCAATCTACCTTGTTTTATGTTTTACTCCCCGCAGAACAATAGCTAACTCTGGATTGTGACTTTTCTCCAATCTGTGCATTTGGTTTTGAACTTCAGCCATGTTTTCCCGAATAATTTGGCTTTCTTGTCACAGTTCCCTATGCTTGGAGTCCTCCTAACCCCATATGCATTTGCGCTCAACCTGCAGTCCCTAGAATTGGTCCCACATATCCTCTAGGGCACAGACTGGGTAGGTGCAAGGCTCTCTGGTGCTTTGGTGCATGGTGATACAATGTTTAAGGAAGGCGCAAAGAGTAAGTAGATAGAATCCACAGGGGGAGAAGATCAGGGTCACGAGGGAAAATGCACTTAGCATAAGAATTGATCTAGAGAACTATTCTTTAGGGGGGCCTCCACTGGCTGTTATAAGCCAGAATGTTCATGATTACCCACAAGCGAGGAGTAAGATTCCACCGGTGCGAGATCTAGGGTGACGCAGGAAGAGCATAGATGGTTGTCCCAAGTATGAGGTGAAGAGAATGATTATATAGGTGGTTCATGTGAGGATTGGGGCAAGGGATGGCAGAGGGGGGGGTGAAGCGTGGGGAGGGAGGTTGAGGCACGTGGTTGCCTAGGTGTTTCTTTCCTGAAGGGGGGGAGGGTAGGACGCAAGAGTAAGGGGGGGAAGTCTCGGGGGCTGAGATTGAGGTGGGTCAGTAGGGTGTGAAAGGAGGGGGGAATAATGATGAGAGAGATGGACCATGGTCCTATTGGTGAGTGGGAGATAGAGGGGAGAAGTAGCTTAAGGAATCCAAACATTAGAGGGGGTTTGTTTAATGGGGAGGTTGCTCTGTTCCAGAGTTTTAGTGGCTTTTTCCAATTTGTCTTCCTCTGTGTTTTTCTTTCACAAAATATGGAAGAACCTCAAGCACACAAAATTTTTCTTGAGTGAATTGATAGTTGAGGATATGCTTTGGAGAGGGGATTTTCCAATCTAGGCATCCCTTGTAGTTCCTTTATTACGATTTTGGATTCCCCTAAAACTGTTAGAGTCTGGATGTGTAGATCCTAGGCTAGCTTAAGTCCCATATAGGCTGCAAGGGTCTCTTATTTGTTATTTTACGTCTTTCCCATTCCCAAGGCATAATCGGTTAAATGTTTACCCTCAGAATCATGGATGACTCCCCCCGCACCTTCCACCCTTGGGTTTCCTGTTGCTGCTCCATCAAAAAAGAGGAAATGGGAGCATTGATGTCATTGCCAAGAAGAGAAGTTTCTATTATCAAGGCACCATTTCCAATATTGCTTCTTGGTAGACTTCCTTGGGGTTATTATGATATTTTGTGGTAGCCCTCATATATAAGTGACCCAATCTTCTTCACTTGGATCCAAGGTGTCTGGGGGGATGAAGTCTACTGCTTTGGTTCTAAAGACTTCTGAGATTAACCCATATACCTTTGCAAAGGTGCTTTGACTTGAAGGGAGTTTTCCATGAAAGATGGCTTGATTACGTGATAACCATATCTCCCACACAACAAATTTGGGGATTTGTTTCCAAAGGAGGACGGATCTATTTTTATTTTTGAAGTTTCCAGCATATCTTTGTTTCTAATGAGTAAAGATATTGATCCAACTGTCAGGGGAGGGGGGGTGATTAGAGAAGGTAAGATAAATGAGGTTCCAAAGTTGAAGGGTGAAGTTGCATTCGAAAAAGAGGTGGGTGATGGTTTCTGAGGCTCCAAGGTAGAGAGAACATCAAGAGGGCCCTTGGATACCTCGCTTTAATAAGTTTTCAATAGTTCATATTTTTCCATGGGCTAATAACCAACAGAACGTGTTGATTTTGGGGAGTGAGGGATCAGACCATATCTCTTTCCAGATTTTGGATAGGGGAGGCCCAGGGGTTTCTGAGAGGAGGTGGGAGTAACCTTCTTTGACAGAGAAAGATTTACCTCCCCAACTATGGGAGTCAATAATGTGTCAGTTAATAGGTGTGCAGCCAGCCAAGTTGTTGAAGAGAATAGGAAGAAGGGGGGTGAGGTTATCTGGGAGAATGGGTGGCTTCCAGCTTACCCAATCCCCTTATAGAGACATAAGTCTTGAAGTTTGTGGAGGTCATTCATGCAACACT
The DNA here is from genome assembly GCA_010110895.2 of Picea sitchensis. Lineage (NCBI taxonomy): Eukaryota > Viridiplantae > Streptophyta > Pinopsida > Pinales > Pinaceae > Picea > Picea sitchensis. The sequence continues at coordinate 102,359 of SNQJ01S0075300.1, read as the reverse complement.
AGTCTTTGAGAGATTGCAGGATCTGTAAGGAGTTTAGAGGTTCGTGATTGAGAATGGATCCATCCAGATGTTTATTGTGTCCCCATTTCTGGGGACCCAAGAGAGTTTGGTTTGAATTACTGGTGCAACACTTTTGATGAGATGCCAAATCAGAGAACCTGGGATAGAGGGAATTGATCCCTCTAGGCAACTAAGTCTAGGAGATTGAAGATATTTTTTGACTATGGCTTTCTTCCACCAGTCTCAATTGCTTGTTACAAGCCACCAAGCTAGTTTTTCTCCCATAGATAAGTTCATGATGTCTGGGTCCTTGATTTCCAGGCCTCCTCTATTGTAGGGTTGGCAGATTTGCTTCCAATTTATGAGGTGGAATTTATTTGTGTTTGTCTTGCCTCCTGCACAGAGGAAGCATCTTATGGCTTTACCAATTTTCTCTAGAATGTGTTTAGGTGCTAGGAGTCCTGAACATTGGAAAACCGAAAGAGAGGAGAGAACTGATTTTATTAAAACTATTTTCCCTGCTGGGTTGAGCCATTGAACACCCCAACTCCAGATCCTTGCTGCAATTTTCTCCACTATATCAAACCAGGCTGTAGAGCTATATCAATTGAGAAACATGGGCATACCTAGATATTTAAAAGCGTTCCAGGTGATGATAATGGGGAAGCCGAAGATTCTGGCTATTTGTTCCTTTATATGTCCCAGGACATATCATCCATATATTCTGCACTTGAGAGTGTTCATCTTACCACTTGAAGTTGCAAGGAAAGAGCTAAGGATCTTTTGAAATCAGTTAGCAGTGTGAATTGTGGTTGCTCCTAACAAAAGGGTATCATCGACAAATTGAGAATGGTTTATTTCCTTGAATCCTCTTATTATGAGTAGACCTGGGGAGTTTTCCTGTTGTTCTTTCAGCTTCCAATTTGCGATTGAGGGAGTCTGCTAGGAGGATGTAGAGGGAAGGGGAAAGAGGGCATCCCTGCTACAGACCCCTACTTGCTTTGAAAAATCCAGTTGGGCATCCGTTGAGAAGGGGGGAGATCCAAGGATTGTTGATGCAAGATTTGATCCAATTATTGAAATTCTTTGAAAACCCAAAGGCCCTTAAGACTGAGAAAAGGAAGCTGTGTTTTACCCTGTCAAAGGCGTTTTCCATATCTAGCTTTACAACCATTCCACGTTCTTTGGTTTTATTACATGAATGGATGGCTTCTTGCACCAATATGATGTTGTTTGTTATCTTCTTTTCCTAAGAAAGCTAGTCTGATTTTCTGATATTAGCTTTGCGAGTAGGGGATTGAGGCGGTTTGCAATGATTTTGGTGAGGATTTTGTAGGAGGAGTTGCAAAGCGAGATTGGACGAAAACGGGTGAAATTTGAGGGATTGGAATCTTTAGGGATAAGTGCGAGGAAATTGGAGTTGGTGGCACCTTCAATTCTTTGTTTGCACATAGTGTAGTTTAACATTTTTTACAGATCCCATTTGATAAAATGCTAGAAATATCAGAAGAATATGATAGGAAACCATCAGGCCCCGGCTCTTTGTTGGGTTCGAGGCTCTATATTTCTTTGTGTATTTCCTCCTCAGTAATTTCTTAGGTTAGGTGATTATTTTCTGCATCAGTGACCAAGCTTGGAATGTTCTCCAGTAGGCTATTGATCTCCACTTACATTGGTTCCTCCCTTGGCTACTAATATAGATTGTTGCAGTGTTGGCAGGTTTCCACTTTTATCTGATCATAGGAGTCAATTTGATGTCCTGTGCTGGAGGTGATTGTTGTAACAGTATTTGTTTTTCTTTGAGATTGGGTTTGCTTATGAAAAAAGGAGGTATTTGAGTCTCCATCCTTTATCTAAAGGTTCTTGGATTTCAAAAGCCAATATTCCTCCTCTTTGCGTAACGTTGCATGTAGGAGTTGTTGTGCTTCTTTTTCCTGGTTCATTATAGCTTTTGTTACTGGGTTTGATTCAATCTTCTGCTAAAGTTTCCTGAGTTTCTAAAGTCTTTCCTGCTTCTCTTGATGTGGGGTCATATAGGACATTTTCACCCAGGTTTTGAGAGATAGCTTGACAGCCTTTAACTTTCTTTCCCAAACAAATTTGGGGGAGCCTGATATGGAGGTGGTCCAAGATTTGATGACGAGTGAAAAGATATCCGAATTATCCAACCAGATCTTGTTGAAATGGAAGGGGAGTGGGCCAACGTTATGTGGGGGGTAGAAGAAGAGAGTGATAGGTTTGTGGTCTAAAATGGAGGAGGGGAGAATTTGGGAGGAGATGTCTAGGGGGGAGAGTAGGAAGTTTCTATTGATAAGGAAGTGATCTAGGTGGGATGCAATGTCCTGGAGACCAACCCTTCTATTGTTCCAGGTGAAATTCCCTTTGATTGGTTTGATGTCTTGCATGTCCCAATCAGACATAAGATCTAACAATTTTTTAGAGAAAGGGTCTCTGACTTTGCTTCCACCTTTTCTTTCTCCAAGATTAAGGTGTGTGTTAATATCTCCTCCAATTATGTAAGAGGGGAGATCTACAGAGTTTCAGGGGTTTGAGAGAGAGGTCCAGGCTGCCATTTTGTTCTTGTAAATATTGAATACCAAGATAAAATTGTTGTTATCTTTGTTTTTTAGGATTGTAAGGATCCAATTTTGAGTATCAGATATTACCTCAGAGTTCCAAATTTGCTCGTTCCATATTTCTTCATTCCACAGTGTTGTTATACCGCCAGAAGCGCCCTGGGAACTTACTGCCAAGCCACTGGTATTTTTGTAGAGTTTGCTTGTTGCTTCAAGGATGGATTTTTCTTCCATTTTGGTTTCTTGAAGCAGAATAATTGAAGGATTGACCATTCTCTTCAGATCTTTTAGAGCTTCGATTTTTAGCTTACTATCGAAACCCCTACAATTCTAGGAGAGAAAATTCATTGAGGGGGGTTTAAGGAGGCTCGGCTGCCCAAGATTGAGTGTTCCATTCCTTTGATCCCCACCTTTCATGTTGATATATGAATAGTGTGCTCTATAGTTTGTTGGTTTCCCTGTGCTTTTTCTTTGGCTGTTGCTTCCTCTTTGACTTCCTTGTTTGTGCATCGCCTTGATTTTCTTGGTTTTTCTAGTGGGAGTTCTCCTTCTTATCTTTCGTGCAACCCCTATACCTACATATTTGATCTTGAAGTTTCTTGTTGCAATGATGGATGTGTGCCTTCCAAGGAGGGGTCCTTTGTATCAAGGTCACCATTGATGTCGATGAGTAGTGGATCGGTCACCATTGATGTCGATAAGTAGTGGATCGAGGAATTAGGGGGGGGGGGGTGGTGATGTAGGATGGTTCTACTTTGGTGATGATTCACCTAGGGGCTCAAAAGGGTTGCTGCTATGAGGGTTGAGAAGCGACAAAGAAGATTTCTTAGGTGGGGATTTTGGAGCTGTATTTTGTCTTGGTTTTTCTTCTTGTGATTGGGGGCCTGAGGGTCCTACACGAGATCCACTACTTTTTCCACTGGTGTTATTTTTGTGGACCTGCTACCAACCTTCTTCCTGGGAGGGAATATCACTTTCTGGGGATTGTTTGGTGCTATGGATTTTTTTTTGTGAAATGGCCATATTCATGGCAAATTTTGCATTTGAAAGGAAACTGTTCATAGTTAAGTTTTTGAAAGTGAGTCCAATTGTCTAACTTTAGCTTGATTGCTTCTAGGAGCCCTTTTTCCAGATCTACTTCTACACAAATTCTTGCATAGGAGTAGAGGTTGGATTTTGGTTCTTTCCTATCAATATATTTCCCCAAGGCATCTCCTATTCTTTTTAGAACTTCATCTCCCCAGCAGTGAAAGGAAAAATGTGAGATTCGTACGCAGACTGGTATTGCTGAGGGATGTCATTTTCAGGGTCAAAATTAGGTGTCCAAATGTTTAAGTAAAGGCCTCTAGGACAAATGAAGTAAGGTCCATTTGTAAAAATTAGATCTCTATCTGATTTCAGCTCAAAGTAGAAAATGTAAAAACACTTACCGCAGAAGAAGTGATTCATCCATCCTTGGACCAAGGGATGCTAGTTTCACTCAATCCACAGGTCTATTTGTCGTGGTGAAAGCCATAGGACCATGAACTGTCAAACTAGAGTGCGTGAAGCAAAAGAGAGAGATTTTCACCTCGTTGTAGTGTTGGGGATCAAGACTTCTGGCATCTGATCCATTTTCTTGACAAACTGGGAGGTGCTTTGTCAGGACGGAGGGGGAGGGAGTGAGCCCACAAGGGATTCAAAGGCTACGAATTCATCAAGGATGTCAGGGGGAGGGTCGAGATCAGGATTCGTAGAGGCCATAGTCGTGCTGAAAGGACGAAGAGTGATCGGGGGCCGAGGAGCAGCTAGGAGGGTCGAGGGGGCTGTTGGTTAGGGTTTCTTCATAGTGATTTTAGTTTATCTTTCCAATTTAGAGTTAGGTAATTGCATGGAATGTTCGATTAATTGATTTTATGTTAATAAGTGTTTTATTTATAGATATTTAACCTATGTTAAAGCATATTTTGTTTAGTTTTCTTGATTAAATTTGATTAAATGATTGATTATGTATGTTCCTAATCACTTTGGCTCTTAAGAAACTTCATATAGTACTTCACTAATCCGGTACTGCAACCATAGAATGATTTGGTACTCCATTGGATCCAATACTCCACTAGATCCGATACGCTATCTGATCTGGTACCAATGCTCCACCTATTCTGGTACCGATGTTCCACCTATTCTGGTACTACACAGAGCTTCTTCCGGTACTACCCGCTCAACATTTATTTTGGTACCGACACAACTTCGCATCCGGTACCAGCAAAAATCAACGTCGCATATGGTATCACTATCTTAGCACCACATCTAGTACCTCCAGCTAAGCACATCATCTAGTACTAGTCTTGCGCATGTTCTGGTACTGCCTTTGCGCTTGATCTAGTACTCATGGTCGTGACTATGTTCATCTGGTACTAAAGCTCTGTCGACATGATTTACATGTTGAATGAGTATGCTGATGGAGATTCCAATAAGTTAGTTGGATATAAGTCTCTTGAAGTAGTTTTTGAGATCACGATAGACTTCATCACTCATTCACTTAGTGTCATGAGGATTAAGTCCATCCCTAAAGATTCGATATGAATTTCCAATTGGAATATTTTAAAACCATTTGATAATTATCTTTATATATTGGTAGTAACGACTCACATTATTTATAAGGGATGTTGTATATATGATAGGAAGTAATGAGTAATGATGTAATGAAGAAAGTATCAAGTAAAGAATGATACATATTGTCATGATGTATAGAATGTTGAACTGTCGATTCAATCTACAAATTTAAGAAACACAAATGATCTGTTGTGCAATTCATGAGCATGAGTAAAGTGTTTTAGTCTATTATCTCTTTAGAGGTACCTTGTTGGTTCAAAAAAGGGCCCATTGCCCCAACCAAGGTAAAACTCCTTGTACTTGTGTTGGCAGCCAATTATATTTTTTTATTTCCCTAAAAGCTGCCTACACCTATGTCTCCTGAACTTCAAATTTCCATCGCATTTTGAAAATAGACGATATTTTCATTTCATGCGACACTTGCAAATTGGTTGATTTAGTTTTCACGACTGAAAGCGTGAAAACTCCTCTATCATTATTTGAACTATCATAGTTTTTTTATCGATATTTTGAGTGGCACTTTACCTTTGGTTTATCATGTGGCTGAAAAGATTTTTCAAACTATGCCTATTCAGACGTTTTTACTTTGACTGCGCAATTTGATTTTATTAAACTGATAAGGCATTGAGCATATGGA
>SNQJ01S0075300.1:58607-73237 GCA_010110895.2 Picea sitchensis | reverse complement strand
CTCTATCTCAACCAGTTGCTCCACCATGTGATCAGTGTGGCTCATGGTTAGAAAGGTATTACCTTGATGTGCCAATGCTACAGTCCAAAATTCATGCTCTGGAGGATCAAGTTGCAACGCTCACCAGTCAGAAGGCTAAATCGACAGCCACTGATAAGAAACAGTGAACAACAGGTTCGATTTTGTTTGAGAACGTGGAGTCAGCTACAACGGTCGTTAACTCAAAGCTGGCATAGCTCGAGCAGCCTCACTAGTATGACTATCACCTATTTATATGACAAACTCATAAGCTCTGTTTACAGTGTGGATTTTCTTTGACACATAAGCATGCACTGTATGCATATTTTTTTTTTGATTAATCGAATTTCGTCTCCCGGATTAGCTTTGATTGGATTTAGTTTTGATTCGATTAATCGTGGTATGGATTTGATTGTTTTGAGTTGGCTTAAATTGGATAATCTGTTGCTTATTGAAGTTGTTACTATCTTTTCTAAACAAAGGTTGTTTCTGGTATTTCAATTTCGAACACAGTCAATGTTTTGATTCGAATTGGTTATATTCTATACGATATGGTTGGCAATAATGGTTAACTGTTATGATTTTATATTCCATGTCTTGTTTCGACCAATTCGAATACCATTCTGTTAATGCATAACCAAATTGCGAATAGATACGAATCATAACTGTTATACCCAAACTATCAATTCTCATTGTTTGACCATGTTATCAGTTCGATTCATATTGCAACAAATATATTGTTTAAATTTGATTTGGGGAACGAAAGTGATTATGCCCAGGATTAGGATTTGTTTCTATATTTGACTCAGTCACGATTCGATTCGATTGTTGCCCAGTTTATGATTACCACTGTTGTTGATGGTTCCGATCACTATATGATCATGTATGTTGACTCTGTAATGCTCAATGATCGAAATCTATGGCAAAGTTTGGTTGATGCTGTTATGCATGTTTCATTTTGACTATAATCGTAACAGCCTTTCCATGTTGGCATTTGATTAAAAAAATATAAATCTTATGCACATTGTTATAGCCATAACAAATCGATTATGATTGTGTTAAATCGTATCTTATTCGATATGATTCACTATTAATTTCATTTGGATATGAAACAGTTTGGTTAATATTTGACCCGATTTTATGGCAACTAAAAAAACAGAGCATTCTTATCCTGTTTCGATTGCATCCCTTTCGATTTTGTTTAATTTGAATGATAAATTTACTTGAACCATTAGTGATTCGTTTTTTAATGTTTATTAAAAGAAAATTTAATTGGATTATTTAAAAAAGAAAAGGGGGATTTCGTTTGATCTATATCTGATCCTGTATGCTATTTTAGACTAGCTACAGAATCAGATGATTCTGTAGCTAAGTCTGTAGGATCAAATTTTTATTGTTTTGTTGATGAAATGTCTTTCTAATTGGTTATTTTTGGTCTATTGCAGATCAATTCGAAATGGCAGTGGCTTTGATGAGCAGTTAGGGGATATTTCAAAGATTTCACTTGCATTTTGATTTCCTAGTTTAGTTGATTTTGGGATATTTCCCAGATTATGTAAAACATTTTGATATTATCCACACGGAGGTTTTACCCTGTGGAGAGACTTATATATAATTATGATTTTTGTAATAATCTACATTCTCATTCGTGGGAGAACAAGGACATGGATTTTTAATACAAACTGAAGTAGAATTTGGTGTTTTGTCACAGCTTTAGCTTCTCATTATATCAACATTTTGTTTCATGTTGTGTATATCAATTTGTTTATGGTTTATGACTACTTTAGCTATCTAGATCATCTGCAAATGATATAATTTTAATCACTGTAATCCATATCTGGTTTCTTCCAATTGTATAAAAGACATAACAATTGTTTAGTTCAATTTGTGAATGACAGGTTTATCTTCTTCATAAGTTGAATTAGTAAATATAAGCTTTTGCATAACAGGTTTCCCTTATTGCAGAGATTTATAATCATAAGATTGTTATGATTTTTTATGTCTTGTTTGTCCTATTAACAATTCAAAGAGCAACACAGCCTATCGTTTACGAAAAGCTTTTGGACTAACCGGGCGAGTTTACTTCCTCCAACTAGCTTCGAAGTTATCATACACGGGACAAATTAGGAGCGCTTCCAGGTCAGTTAATCTTTTCTTTACTGTTTTCATTAAGTAGTTTAATTCAAATATAAGCTTAATTAGATTGTTTAATTTCATTATTTTTATTAGATCGTTTAATTTCAGTATTTTTATTTCTTTTTCATAAAATATAAAAATCAAAAAACATATCTTGCTGTCTTAGGGCAGAAAACACATGAGTTTTGCAGGTTTTAATTAAATCTGTAGGCTGTTTATAGTGTACATTTGTGAATAAGTAATATTGCAGCTGGTAATTAGATAGTTGATTTGAGTTATTATAATAGTAATTAGTAGTTAGTATATAGAATAGATAGAATAGTGTATAATTAGTTTTAGTTTATTTAGTAGTTTCTATTAATTAGATTAGTGTACTAGTTGTTTTCATTTAGTTGTTTTTGGTTATTTTAGTTTCTTGTATTTAGTTTTATTTAGTTTGTTTTAAGTTAGTTTTAGTTAGTTTTATTTGTTTTAGTTAGATTAGTTAGTTTAGATTAGTTTTCTCTTTGGTTTTCTTAGGAATTTAGAGCGGCCAACAGAGTCGTTAAACCCGTCAGGGTGGTTCATTCCAAACGGCTTGGGTTATTTAGACAACCCCGGACTGGTTCCACTCTCTCAATTGACGGATGGACAATTTCGCCCGTCAACAGGTGTAAGAAACTCTTTTTATAAAGAAAGAGGAAGAGGAAGAGGAGGATAAGTGAAATGTTATGCATGTGGAAATACATGGCAAATGTCTTGGGAATGTCCTGAGAAGAAGAAGGATGGAGAAGCTCACATTTTTGAAGAATGGAAGATGAATGTAGAAGTAGAAACAACAGAATATGGGAGATCCCTCATGATGAGGAAATTTGTCATAAAGCCAGAGAAAGAACTAAAGGATCCAATACAGAGGAAAAATCTATTCAGGACTGCTTGCAAAACCAAAGATAAGGTATGCAGAGTGATCATAGATAGTGGGAGTACTGATAATATGGTATCCACAGAAATGGTGGAGACGATGGAGCTGGATACAACTACACATCCGACACCATACAAGGTATCATGGTTGCAAAAAGGACACCAAGTCATGGTGAGTCGATAATGCAATATTGAGTTTAAAATATGTGGCTATATATATGATATTCTATGTGATGTCATACCTATGGATGTTTTCCATGTTTGTTTTGATGACCGTGGAAATATGAAAAAAAATTCATACATGATGGAAGGGAAAATACTTACACCCTTGATAAGAATGGTCGTAAGCATATGTTATTGCCAATAGAAGATAAGGGAGTTACGGAAGATTCTAGTTCTAGCATACTTCTCATGAGTGGGAAGGAACTCTTAAATGAAGTCAAGAAGGAATAGGAAATTTATTTTGCTTTGGTAAAAAAACCCAAAGTCATACTTACAAGAAATTCTATGGATGATATTCCTACGAAGATTCAAGAATTATTCGATAATTTTGTTGACATTGTGGTGGATGAATTACCTCATTCTTTACCACTGATCAGGAGTATTAGTCATCGCATTAACCTTATTCCAGTAGCAAGTTTTCCAAATAAAGTAACATACATGTTAACATCTCAAGAGAATGAAGAGCTCAAGAATCAAGTCCAAGAGTTCTTAGATAAGGGTTTGGTCAGGGAAAGTTTGAGTCCATGTGTAGTATCGATTTTGTTGAGTCCAAAGAAAGATGGAGGTTGTAGAATGTGCACAAATTAAAGAGCTATCAATAATATCACAATCAGGTATAGATTCCCTTTACCCAAAATGGATGATTTGATGGATTGCTTGAGTGGAATTTTTTTTTTTTCCAAGATAGACTTGAAAAGTGGCTATCATTAGATAAGAATGAGAGAAGCATATGAATGGAAGGTGACATTCAAGACAAATGAAGGATTGTATGAGTGGCTTGTTATGCCATTTGGCTTAAAAAATGCCTCGAGTACATTCATAAGATTAATGAATCAAATACTCAAGTATTTCATTGGTAAGTTTGTAATTGTGTATTTAGATGACATTTTAGTTTTTAGTAAGACTTAAGGAGAACATGTGAGGAACTTGAAAATGGTATTGAGGAGATTGCAGCAGGAGAACCTGCTGATAAATATGAATAAATGCTCTTTTATGAAAAAAAAATTCATATATTTGGGTTTTGTGATCTCTTCAAATGAGTTGAAGATGGATCCAGAGAAGGTGGTGGAAATAAGAGAATGGGATTCTCCAAGAAGCGTGTTTGAGGTAAGAATTTTTCATGGGTTAGCATTTTTTTATAGGAAATTCATCAGGAATTTCAGTAGCATTTGTGCACCCATACTAGACATTGTAAAGAAAAAGAACAGATCCTTTAATTGGATAGCAAAAGATGAAAAAGGATTGAGAGTATTGAAGGAGAAGATAATAGAACAATCAATTCTAGTTCTGCCAGATTTCAAAAAGAAATTTTAGATGAGATGTGATGCAAGTGGAGTAGCTATTGGTGCAGTAATATGAATGTTGCATATTTAAGTGAGAATTTGAATGACACCAAGAGGAAGTACTCAACATAAGAAAAGGAGTTTTATGCTGTAATACAAGCTCTGAAAAAATGGAGGCATTATCTCATACCGAAGAAGTTTTTTTTGTACAGTGACAATCGCTCTTTAAATTTCATAACCAGATAGGAGAAGTTGAATCAAAGACATGCTAAATGGGTATAATTCATGCAGAATTTTACTTTTGTCATTAATCACATTAGTGGTAACTCTAACAAAGTTGTTGATTCTTTCAGCAGGAGATGTCTAATTATGCAGTAATTTCAAGTGGACACCATAGGGTTTGAACACCTTAAGGATATGTATCAAGGAGATCTAGATTTCAAAGAAGCTCATGAAGCATCTGAAAACCCTTTTCTAAGGAACATAAGTTAGTGGATGGATTATTTGATCCAAGATGGATTTTTGTTCAAATGGAGTTAATTATGTATCCCAAAATTCTCAATGAGAAATAATTGGTTAAGGGGAAAGAACAATGGATAATTGGATGGACACTTCAGCCATGATAAGAATTATGCACAATTGAGGTTTTCACATCATTGGCCAGGTATGAGGTCTGATGGAAAGAAATTTGTGGGCAGATGTAGATTTTTGCAGTATTCTAAAGGAAAACAACAAAACACTCATTTGTATCAACCATTTTCTATTCTAGACAGGTCATGGAATGCCATAAGCATGGATTTTGTGTTGGGATTACCAAGAACCTAGAGGGGGAGTGATTCCATATTTGTAGTGGTTGTCAGATTTTCAAATATGGCACATTTTATACCATGCCATAAAACCAGTGATGTTACTCACATAGAAAATTCATTCTTCGAGGAGATTGTGAGATTACATGGCTTGCCCAGAAGCATAGTCTCAGATAGAGATACAAAATTTGTGGGAGACTTTTGGAGAAATTTGTGGAATAAATTGGGGAGAATCGTGTCCTTCAGTTCAACATATCACCCTCATACATACAAACAGACTTAGGTAGTAAACATAATTTTAGGAAATTCGTTGATAAGCTTGGTCACTGAACATCACAGTCAATGGGATCAAATTCATCGAACAAAAGCACTAGAAAGAGTCAATTTCAGATAGTGTATGGAATGCATCCGAGAATAATTTTAGAGTTGAAGAATTTGGGAAAAGATGAATTATGAAGCTCAGTAGCAGAATATTTTTCTACGGGAATGTAGAAATTACATGAACAGATAAAGGGACAACTACATGATAACAACCAAAGATACAAGAGTTGAATTGAGCAGAGGAGAAGAGATGTTCATTACAATGTTGGAGATGAATTTATAGCGCATTTGAGGAAGGAAAGGTCTCCAAGAGGAACATATAAAAAATTGAAGATGAAAATGATAGGACCATGCACAATTATCAAAAAATTCACTGCCAACGCTTATGAGATTGATCTACCAGAAGATGTTGCAATATCATCGATATTTAATGTTGCAAACCTATACCCTTACAAGATGGATGATATAGGAGATCCAAATGATCAGAAAAAGGAGATCCAGTGGGAGAAGCATATACCCACAGCTAAAAATACACAAATGGATAAAATTCTATATCAAAGGATTGGTAACAAGACCAGGAAGAAGACTTATTTTGAGTACATAGTGAAGTGGAAAGATCAACTGGAAGAGGATGCTAGTTGGGTAACTGAAACTAATATTCAGAGACAGGGGAAAACTATATAGGATCTCATGAACAAGAGTCAATGAATCGCCATAATAACCAAAGGAGGCCGAGTAGAGGACAACTTAGTGCAAAACATGCACATTTAAAGTGGTTTTGATCCCGAGGAGAGCACATCATCTTAAATTTTTGAATCATTGTAATTAAAAACCTTTTAATATTTAGAGGCTTGAGCCATTGCATAAGATCACCATAGATTGCAATCACCTTAATCATTTGCAGGATTGTACAAATTTTGAGCTCAGCTCTTATCTAGTTGTAAATTCTCATTAATTGCAATAGTCCTTAGTACATGAATGTTTTAATTGTGATAGGATAGCACTAAGGTAGTCTGGAGGGAAGGCTCAAGAAGCTCCTCGTGTATAAATATATGTAAACTATGCCCAAATTAGGTTGTTGAAGGTAAATGTAAGAAGGATGTAGAAGCTCGTTGTTACTTTCAGCTTGTTATTATAGAGAGCTGCAGAGAAATGTTGATTAATTCGGTTGGTTTTCATTGATGTCAACCCTTGAAGAAAGTCCAGTAGTGAATTTCGGTAGCACAAAGGTTTGGTTAATGGACCCAAGTTTTTTTGATAGATAATGGTATGAGTTTTGATATATTTGAATGTAAGACTATTCTGGATGGATAATACATGTCATTCCATCTCTGATGGTATGTGGAATGTCACATAACTCCTCACGGTTACATATTTATGTCCATGTGAAGTTGGAGAAGCCTCATGAGTCATCTAGAAGCCCCAAAAGGTCAAAGTAGTCAAAGTGTTTGCAAAAGAAATTATTTAAATAATAAAGTTAATGGAGAAATACCTAAAATAAGGAAAGTGGGATGCTACATGAAAGTATAAATAAGATGCAAGGCTCTCTCATTTCAATGACACTTGAACACATTTACTATCTTTTGTTGTGTAAGGATTATTGAAAGTACTCGTTGATACATATGAAGTTGAGAAAGTCTAAGGTAGCACAAGGGTTGATGGAGAAAGTTTCATAATTACAATGAATACTAAAAAGCCCTAATTTATGAGGTGTATGCGGGTTGACAGTGTATTAGGGTGCATACATATGCAGGATGACAGTGTATTAGGTTGCGTACATATGTAGGATGGCAGTGTATTAGGGTGCGTACATGAGGGCAAAGCCATGGAAACTTGACAAGATAAAGATGCAGAGGTTATATATTCTAAGATCAAGCTCCCGGAAAGGTATACAGTGCTCAAATACATCAGATCTATCCATTGGTTAAAAAGGTATGTCTTATTTCTATGAGTAGTTGGATTTTGATGTATGCATGAGAAATGGTTATGGGGATTTGAGGATTCTCCCTAGAGAGACTAGTGGCTACATGGGATCTTCTGTATACGTCAAATCTACAAAAATACAGTGTTGATATATTTATCATTGATATTTCTTGTTAGAGTTGAGGCACATCTTGTATTTATTGGCATATGGCTAAGGATTTTTGTTGTACATGGTCGAGAGCTTGTATTGGTTGATGTATTGAGAGGTTGAATATCAGAAAGGGTTTGAATTCTAGATCATGTGAGGGTTATTATACTTGTTCATGATTACACACACTTATGGCACATGACTAGAGAGAGATATAGAGTTTTTGGGTAAAGGTTATGTATGAGGATGCATGCACAGGGTACAAATATAGTCTGGATACAGTGACAGGTTACAGATCTATGTGAAAGAAGTTACAGAGGGTTAGAAGCTTTTGGAAGAAAGAAAACCCTAGTTTTCAGAAGGCATACACAGGTTGCATAACAGTTTGGTCGTGTACATACGCGGGATGTATAACAGATAGGGCACATTCATACACATTATGAAAAACTATAGGTCGTGTATCTGTTGTATTTTGGTTGATACATGTTCAGTTGAGATACAAATTAATTGCAGGGTAGTAGTACAGGTTGGTTGCAGGCCAATGGTATAGGTTGACACATTTGTAGAGTGGTATATCTCATAGTGATAGTGTGACAACGGTTCCATCATTCTACTAATATTTCAGGGCAGTTGGACGGGGAAAGGATAGGTGGTTGTAGCCACCTTCTGGTTGTATCCAGAGAACTGAGGGGTTTGTAGCCTCATTTTGGTTGTAGCAAGAGAACTGGGGAGTAGGAGGTTCCCTAATGTTCTAGCCTAAGAAAATAGGGGGTTGGAACCTCCTTCAAGTTGCAGTAGGAAAACAAAGGAATTTTGTGCTTCCAATGAATGTAATTCTCCAAGATATATATAAAAAATAATTCTGTAGTTTTTTCTTGCTTTGGGTTTCCACGTAAAAACATTGGTGTAGTGTGTATGTATATGATTTATCATTTTTTCATTGTTTATGTACTACAATTATTGGATGATAATTATACATTGATATAACACTTACATTATATGGTTAAAAAGGATTATATTTCTCTATTACTGATTCCCCCCCCTCTCAATAATCCAACAATTCGAATCAGAGAGGGTTCCTTCATAAATCAATTTAACCATTGAAAGATAGATCATGGAGAGAAACAACATGTATAAAAATGGAATACCATAGTTTGATGTATAGAAGTATGCATTTTGGAGCGGAAGGATGAAAACATATATACAAGCACAGGGATTTGAACTTTGGCAATCAGTTGTAAATGGATACAAAGAACCAACAATTCCGCCGAAAAATGAAAGAGAAATAAAACTTGGTCAAAATAATTCCAAAGCCACAAATGCACTTTTGAATGGTCTTTGTGAATCAATATTCACCAAAATTATACATTGTAAATACACTAAAGATATTTGGGACAAACTTCAAAATATTTATGAAGGAGATTCAAAATTCAAAGCAGAAAAGCTTCAAACTTATAGAGGTCAGTTCGAACAACTAAAGATGAAGGAAGATGAGAATATTGTAGCTTATTTATTACGAGTCGATGAAACAGTAAATGAAATCATGGGATTGGAAGAAGAAATAAAAGAATCTGTAATTGTTCAAAAGGTACTAAGATCTCTTCCTATGATATTTGACCCTACGATATCATCACTAGAAGAAAGAGCATATCTAGACTCAATAATCATGGACGAACTACATGGAATATTCATAGCATATGAAATGAGAATTGAACAGGAAAATCCAGATATAAACGAAGCAGCTTAAAAGCATCCAAAAGGTCAAAGAAAAAGGGAAATAAAAAGGAAAAATAACATAACAACAACAGTGACATCTCGGAAGATGATGAAGAAGTGGCCAAGTTCATCAGAAGATTGAATAATGGAACCAATGACAGATATAGAGGTAATTTTCCTTTGATTTGTTTTAATTTTGATGGTATTGGTTATTTTTGTAACAAATGTCCTCATAAGAAAAATAAGAGGAATTATGAAGATTACTCAAATAGGAAACAAACATATAAAGGAAAAAGAACCACAAAGAAAGTTTTCAATAAAATATTATGCACCAAAGAAGACATCTCATCATCAGATGAAGATGAAGTCAGTGACAATGAGATAGAAAGAGTCCTATTCATGGAAGTAAAATACTCTAACAAAGAAGAAACCGAAGAAGAATATGAAGAGGTTGAAGAAGAATATGGAGAGGCATAAGTTGATTACCTAGAAGAATTGTTGTGTGCCATAGAAGTTATAAGAAGAGAAAAGAAGAAAAACAAGAATCTACAAGTGGAACTAGCCAATAAAGAAGACACTCAAGAACTAGAAAAAATGATCACAAATTTGAAGGTTCAAATAGAAGAAGATAAAAAAATAGTACATTTGGGTCAAATTGCGATGGCCCGTTCAATGGAATTGCCACTTTATATTGTCAGGAGAATGACAAACAATGGACCCCCTCAAACGTCGTTTCACGTGACGTCTCTTTTCCGATGACATAGATTTCGTTGTTATTGCGACGTCTTGAATGTGGCAAGACTGACATCTTGAACGTGGAAAGAGAGACATCTAAAACGTGGCAAGAGAGACATCTGGAACGTGGCAAGATAGACATCTTGAACGTGTCAAGAGAGGTGTCTTAAATGTGGCAAGAGAGACGTCTTGAACGTGGAAAGACCGACATCTTGAAGGTGGCAAGAGAGATGTCTAGAATGTGGGAAGAGCGATGTTCAAGACTGACGTCTTGAACATGGCAAGAGAGACGTCTGGAACGTGGCAAGAGAGACGTCTTGAACATGGCAAGACCGACGTCTTGAACATGGCAAGAGAGATGTATAGAACGTGGTAAGAGTGACGTTAAGAGGTATCATCTCCGATCTGGTTTCTATGGGAGAAACACTCCAAGATGTCGCAATAGCGACTATGTTGTAGGTATTTAAAAAAAAAATACAATATCAATACTAAGAGGGATAGGTACATTAACCTTTGCTAAGATACTAGCCATATCAATATTTAAATCTATATCATTGGTCTTAGGCAAGGTTGGTTGAGGAGGAGGACTAACTTCCAATGGTAAAGGGGGTCTTGTCTAATGAGGTTTAGGATCACTAGGATATGTCTCGGTTGTATTATCACACGAACTCGCAATTGTTGAGCTAAAGTCCAAAAGCTCAAGTGCAATCATGCATAATAAGACTGCAAAAATATACTAGAGAGTAAGTCCCCATTTTTAGATAGGATCAAAATAATATTGTACTTTCTTGGGTATGTTGAAACAAGTGCCATCCAATACAAGATCCTATATACCAATGAGATAGCTGAGCAACAGAAATTCTAGAGCCTTCACTGAAACCTCTGACAATTTGTTTGACATTTAACAGACAATTATATCATCAATAATACAACTTGAAGTCATTGCAGGTATTTCTTTGCATCCTTTTGCTAGCACAACAAATTCACACATAGCATGAAAGTGTTCTGTATATATACATTGAGCAGAAGAGCAAATTCATAGAATGCAAATTGTAGCAATTTGAAACAACCATAACAGATTTGGACTACATATATAAAGCTCATAATCTCTCATGCCAAGACATTTGAAAATGCCAAACCATGTAAAATTCAAAATGGATGGTGTTACTTATTTCTGAGTTTATGGAGTGAATTTCATGTTCTCTATTTTATTTGTTTTATGTGTTTGAGAATGCATTTCAGACTTAGGGTTTATATTATGGTGCAATGTAGTGTAGTCTATAAGAACAATCTCTATGCCAAACCTCAAAATGGATAGTACCATATCTTTTTCATAAGAAAAATATTCTTGGTATGTTTCCTTTGTGGATATGGTGGCTCAAGCCCTCAGTACACATGATGCCTTACAATGAAATGTAACAATTTTACTATTGAATTATGATAGTGTTATGTCACCCATGCTTAAGGAAAGAACTTAAGGTTCTTAGGTCCTATTTGAATATTCTTAGAATTGAGATTCGTTACATAGTCATTGAAAAAAGACAAAAGACTTATGTAGCAGATATTAATTTGGTCTTTGTGTGGGACATTTTATGCCATTAGGAACAAGGAACAAGGAATAAAAATTGTACGAGGACTAGACACCGGCAACATCGACCTGCGAATGGGGCCAACATTGAAATTTTGAAATCAATTAAATCATAGCAACATTACCTACAGAAAAATGTAAACTTAAAGCTCATATCAAAATTTACTTGAAAACAATGAAAAAGTAGAAGTGTACTAGCTTGGCAAAGGGGGCCCTCTAGTGCTTCACTTGTAAACCTAGAGTTGTCTCAGCTAAGAAGGAAATTCCAACAGCATTCACATAATCATCTCATAAACATGATTAAGAAAAAAACACCAAACTAATCTCAAGACTGAAAATTCAGAGTGTTCTTCATTAACATAAGATGTCATACTAGTCCATTTCTTGAAGTATTTATACAAGAAGTTTGTAACTGAAAATACTAAAAAGACTCCTAATCTGAGGATGAGATCCACAAAATATACTAAGAAGGTCGAATCCCCCCTTCAGATCCACAAAATGTGCACAAATCCCAAGAAAATCTAAAATGGTCCATCATTTTATGTTAAAATAGGGTATTTTCTGTTGAAGTGACCCTGTTTGACCAGCGTTGACAAGACACCTGGAAATCTCGGATCTTGAACCTGATAGATATTAATCCATCCTTGTACATCAAGGATCGTGAAACATGTATTTGATTTCTTCCAGCTATCCTGGAAGTACACGAACCTTGGAGAAATTATGTGATTTTGTTAAATCCTGTAATTTCTAATAAATTTTTAATTTTAATGCTGAAAATTCAAAAATTCAATTCTTAAGCTAAGGAATGATAAATGTACCTTGCAAAGGTTGTTTTATCGAAAATATGGAATACAATGAAGGCAAAATGGATGGTTTTGGAGACAAAAGTATGATTTGTGAAGTGAAAATAAGCATAAAATTGTACCCAACATCTCCCCGAAGAGGAAGACTTTGCATGTCCTCATGCACAAAAAATGTTCCTAAACTCTTGTCAATAGTTTTTTGCCACCTCTTCTTCCTGCAATGGCAGAACTTTTAACCTCTTATATTTTTCCTTGTATGCTTTCTTTTGTTGAAGACATTTATATGCTTGTTCGAAGATCAGTTTGTTTCTCTTTTGAAGCTTCTTTTACTTCTTCTTTAGTTACAGGTTAGAGATGTTATGAGTTAGAGTAGTTAGGGATGAAGCATTATAAGTCTTATATATGTTAGCAGTTCAACATTATAGGGGCCATGGTATTAGGAGGTACAAAGGTTATAAATGTTAGGAGTTATAGGGATTATATAGGTTAGGGGTTACAAGAACTAATGGATAGAGGGGTTAGGGGTAGTAAAGATGTTAGGGTTTTAAGGTAGTAGCAGTTAAGGGTGAGCTTAATACCTCCTGCAGCTACCATTATATCAATAGTTAGGGATTGAGTATTATGGATCTTATAAATGTTAGCAGTTTGACGATGTTATAGTATTAGGAGGTATAATGATTATAATCATTAGGAGTTATATGGATTATATAGATGAGGGGTTACAAAAGTTGTTTGACGATGCTATGGTATTAGTAGGTATAATGGTTATAATCATTAGGAGTTATATGGATTATATAGGTGAGGGGTTACAAAAGTTGTTGGATAGAGGGGTTTGGGGTAATAAAGTTCTTAGGATTTTAATTTAGTTGGAGTTAAGGGTTATATCGTGATCATTGTTAAAGGAGAGAATGATTATGTGTGTTAGGGAATATGGGATAAGGGATTATACACATGGGTTATAGAGGTTAGGATATATATTGGCTTTGACTTGGGGGTTATAGGTTAAGGGACATACGAGTTATAAATAATAAGTCTTATATAGGGTTCATTGTTGGGTATGTGTTATATTCTTTGCATGAGTATTAGTGTCTGAGCATCTACGCCGGGCGCGCAGGGGGGTTAGAGGGGGGCGGAGTCCCCCGCACGGGGGTTCTGGGGCAGCGCCCCCGAATTTGTTTTTTCAGGATGACATATTTCTGCCAGGACGACATATTTCTGGGACCACATGATATTAAGTGGTTTTTTGACACATGGTTTTTTGCCGATGGTTTTCTATTTTCGGTTAAGGAATTAGGGTTTTGGACTAATCCAGGTCATTGGGTTAGGGTTTTGGATGCCACTGGCTCCTATATGTATATTGTATTGTAAACAATGTAACATAATGTATGAATATAATATATGTTGTTTTTCCCAGTTTGGGTTTCCAGGTGAAAAATCTCTGTGTAATGTTTGTATTTTCCATTGTATATTTTCTATTCTTTTCTGAATATCAGTTTGCAGTAGATATTGTACAAGGTTAGAATTTACATTTGGTATCAGAGCTTTATTGGCTTCAGGGGGATGCCTTTGTCGTCAAGGGTTTGGATCGGGACTGTGATAAGCCTTGTTATAGTGGGAGATCTGTGATATTGTTTTTCAGGTGAAAAGAAATGGAAAGCAATTCGAAGATGGAGATCGAGAAGTTTAATGGGAAAATCTTTGAGCTGTGGAAGCTCAATATGTAATATCTTTTGGTGGACAGAGATCAGTGGATCGCAGTAGATCCAGGTACGACACCTACAGAAACTTCTGCAGATGACTGGAAAAAGACGGATCGGAAGGCAAAGAGCACAATTCAACCGTGTCTCTCCGATTCAGTATTACTTAATGTGTCAGAGGAAGCTATAGCCAAATATTTATGGGAAAGTTGGGGAAGTTGTATCAGTCTAAGTCCCTGGTAAATAAACTATTCCTAAGAAAGAAGTTGTATAACTTGAGGATGAGAGATGGAGACTCGGTGGCAGAGCATTTGAACGCCTTCAATACTGTGGT
>SNQJ01S0075300.1:46592-58597 GCA_010110895.2 Picea sitchensis | reverse complement strand
CTGTTCTTTTCTAAATATCAGTTTGCAGTAGATATTGTACAAGGTTAGAATTTAAATTCATATCAAATATGTGATATGGTTTGGAGATAATAGGGATCATGCATTATAAGGGTTATAGAGATTGCATGTGATAGAATTTTCAAGTTTGGTGTTAAATGGCTCAGGGGTTAAAAGTGTTAGTTATTTATGGTTATATTTATTTTGGGTTATTTGGGTTAGAATTTATGGGGTTTGTAAGGATAAATGGTTATAGCTTAGGTGATATATGTTGGGCTCCAATCTATTGATGAACATTATAGTGTATTTAATTGTCAATCTGGTCTTTGTAAGACTTAGAGACACATCCAAAATGTATGGACTTAGAGATAAATTTATTTCTTTAAATAAAAATAATTCAAAAGATAATCTAAGTGTTGAGTACAAAATAAATGATAAGCTTATTTACAGAAGGTGTATTCATATATCTCTTACCATTAATCAACAAGCTAAAGTAAAAGCATTCAACTAAATTTAAGCATTCAAACTAGTTTAGAGGCTTGTAAATGTCAGAAAGACTAAACCCTTTTACAAGAGATGCATTATTTTATTTCCCAAATTCATTAGCAACATACTTAATTTTGAAATCAAGTAAAACACAACAGTATTACCTACAACAAAATGTAAACTTAAAGCTCATACCAAAATTTACTTGAAAATAATGAAAAAGGAGAAGTGTACTAGCTTGGAAAAGGGGGCACTCCAATGCTTCACATGTACACCTAGAGTTGTCTCAATTAAGAAGGAACATACAAAATAATTAACATAATCATCTCATAAACATCATCAAGAACAAAACACCAAACTGATCTCAGGACTGAAAATTCAAAGTTTTCTTCATTAACATAAGATGTCATACTAGTCCATGTCTTGAAGTATTTATACAAAATGTTTGTAACTAAAAATACTAAAAATAATCCTAATATGAGGATGATATCCACAAAATATACTAGTAAGGTCGAATCCCTCCTTCATATCCACAAAATATGCACAAATCCCAAGAAAATCTAAAATTGTCCATAATTTTCTGCTAAAACAAGGTATTTTCTACTAAAGTGGCCATGTTTGACTAGCATTGACCAGACACCTGGAAATCTCAGATCTCGAACCTGATACATATTCATCCATATTTTTACATCAAGGATCATGACACATGTCTCTGATTTAGCCTAGCTATCCTGAAAGTACACGAACCTTGGAGCAATTACGAGATTTAATCAAATCCTGTAATTTCTGATAATTTTTTAATTTTGATGCTAAAAATTCAAAATTTCAATTCTTAAGCTAAGGAATGATAAATGTACCTTGCATAGGTTTTTTTATGGAAAATATGGAATAAGATGAAGGCATAATGGATGGTTTTGGAGACAAAAGTATGATTTGTGAAATGAAAATAAGCATAAAATGGTACCCAACATCTCCCCCAAGAGGAAGACTAAGCCAATGTCCTCATGCACAAAAAATGTTCTTGAACTCCTATCAATATTCGTCTTCCACCTCTTCTGCCTGAAATAATGTATCCACATTGGCTTCATCTTTATGAAGAACTTTTAACCTCTTATATTTTGCCTTGTATGCTTGCTTTTGCTGAAGCCATTTGTATGCTTGTTCGGAGATCCGTTTGTTTCTCTTTTGAAGCTTCTTTTTCTTTTTCTTTAGTTTTTCATTTTCCTCATGAGTTTTATGGCTTTGATTCCTCAACATTTCATTTTCTATTTTCAAATATATTTCTAGGACCTCTATTTCTTTGATCTTTTTCTTCATCTTTTTTATTTTTGTTTCTTTCTTATGAAGCCCTGAAGTGGACCCACCAACCATTTATTCTATTTTTTCTACTTTATGTTGTGATTGAGTTTCATCTTTCATGTCTTCAATTAATTTTTTCACCTCTTCTCTCATTTGCTCATATGTTAAAGTCTCTTGTTTTTCAAAATCATCATCTTCTAATGATTGTTCTTTCCCTGCCTCTTTTTGTTTCTCCAAAGTTTGAATGTGTGCATACTGTGCTTGTTGTGCTTCATCATCATTTTCTTTTATTTGTCCTTTTTGGACTTGTTGGCTTTTTCTTGATTTCCTTTCATATGTGGTGAAAATCTTATCTTTTTTTTGGAATTATTTTTCCATTTCCACCATACTTCTTGTTATTCTCCTCCCCATAGGCTGTTTTGAGCTCGTTTCCTTTGGGTGTTGCATTTCCTCCTCATCATCTTTCACAATCAAGATCTGTTCTTCTTCTATTTTCTCTTCCATTGTTTCAAAACAGTTTCCAATGACAAGCTGCTACCATGACAAGTTTTAATTTTGTAGTTCATGTGTGATGATCATTTTGATGAAGCCATAGTTGTATAGACTCTTTTATTTATTCCTCCCATGTTTTTGAATAGCCTTATCCATATTAGAAAGGATTTGCAGTAGAAAGTAGGGCATGTTAATTTCACAATCATTATTTAAATGCTGCAGCAATTTGATGTGATACAACCTGTAGACAATACTAAACCTTCCTTCACAAGTAATAAATTTTTGAATGAGAAAGATTATTGAATCCCAAGGATGAATAAACCAACTTCTTGGAATTCATTTTTTCCAATTTACTGTTGCAATCCTAGATCTGGATACAAAAGGTGCCCATGATTTGTCTTTAAAGTGTTTAGTTTTGAAGTATCTTTCTCCAGTTTGAGGTAATCCAGTTATCTGTGCAATTACATCTTCAGAAATTCGAATGGTGATGTTACCAACAATGGCCCTTTCCCCATTAAATGAACAAGCAAACTCTAAATAAACCTTTTCGCAATATACATCATACTTCTCAAAGAAAGATATCCACTGATTTTTTTCAAGAATTTCTAGACAGTCTTTGTGAGTTTCTGATGGATCAAACTTCTCTGCTTCATACCTAGACAACATTCTTTCAATTTTTAAAGAAAAAGACCCTGAAAAATATTTCACTGCTTATACAAAAAGTAGGTCTATCCTTTTCCAAAAAAAATCAACCCTGAATATTCTTCAATCAGCTGTTTTGATTTCTTCAAACTTGTAGACTTTGTTTTAGTTCAATTCTGTGAATTTTCTTTCAACAACAATTTTATGTTCAAATGAAACAAAGAAAATCTCATTTTTTTAATTTCTAAACTGCTCTCTGTTAATTTCAATCATAAATTTCTTGATGAAAGGGCATACCTAGCAATTAAATATTCAATTTAAAAGCTTCTATGCCTTCTTATTGAAACCCAACTCTATATTTCTTCTTACAATCAACCATTGCTAGAAATGAATTGTTTTTGTTCTCAAAATGTTCCTCAGGAAGTCGAAATTGGCACTTAACTTAACATTGAATTCAAACTTACCTTCCCTTGCCGACTCCTTCTTGAACATGTTATCTTCTCCTTGGTTTATGCATTCACCTCCCACATATTTCCTCAATGCCATGATTTATCCATAGGGCAAAAATGATGTATGTTGAGAGTGAAATTGTCAACATACACTTCGTTGTTTATCAGAAATTTTGGGCTAGGTAGGCGTACGAAGGAACACGTTGGAGCAAGGAGGTAAGGTATAATGCAGGAATGTGTCAACAGTTCCAATATGGGGAGCATCTAAGTGGAACAATAGTATATGGAAAGAGGTGAAGCTACAACATTTTTAGGAAAGAGGAAAAAAAACATTGTGGAGGAAAATGAGAATGAGAGTGCTGACTTCAGGAGAAAAATCGAATTTTGTGGAGGGAATAATAATTCTTAACAAGGGTATTATGGTATAAATGCATTTGTACAATCTCTCAAATGAGAACTCATTGTTGAAAATTCCCTGTCATCATACCTCTTTCACTTATGAAATTTCACTTTCTTTTCTTGCAATAATCACAGGAAATGGTGTTCATCTTATGACTCCACTTTGACTTATATCTCTCTGATTTATTTTTCTTTGAATAACCATTCAACTTATAACTCCGAATGTATTTTCCTTATGACCCCTATTTTCATTTTGAATCAAACAACAACTTATAATGTCTCCACATGTATGTCTCCATAAAACAAAGCATTGTACAATTGACATATTCAAAACAATGTGTTTGTATAATCAGTTTGATAACTTGTTTTGAAAATGTTTGTAAAGATTTTTAGGTTGGAAGCCATAAAAATATTTACAAGAATAACATTCTTTCTAATCATTCTCTTGTTGTTTGATTTCGAAAATCTAATTTCTCCTTGTAGCTCCCTTGGAGACCAAATTGGTTTCTTTGAGTACCACATACAAAAGGATAGAGTAGGGGAAGGGAAAGGTATTTATCATTGCTAGCTTATGAAGAATTTTCCAAATTTTTAAAGCATTAAAAACAAAAATTTATACTAACTTGTTTGTTTCTCCTTGTGTTGGTGATGTTGCTTGGTTGAAGTTGGTTGGAATGTTGCTGCAATTCCTCCCTTATGACAAATTTTATGAGGTTCTTATTAGATTCCTTTTCATTCACAAATTGCACACAAAAAAGGAAATTATCAAAGAGGCATGTCCAATCTAATAACAACTTGTATCCATGCAAGGAATATACATGTAACCATTATTTCAAGGAAAAATAAATAAGGTGACAAGAAAAACAGATTGAGATAAAAAATATCAAAATTATAGAACTTACAAGTTACCACTCATAACTACATTTATATTTCAAATGAAAATGCAGATTCACAAGCACCAATACACATTCATTCATCCACAATTCCATTCACTCATCGCAAATCCATTACATTCACTCAATTTGTTCCATACACACTACAAAATTCCAATGTTTCATTCATTGCATGTATCCAATACATAGTCCACATACTTCACTTGTATACATGATGAATGCCCACTCGTCTGTAGACTCGCACTACGTCCCTTCACAGGATTGTTCAATCACTAGCTGAGTCGAAGCAGCTCTTTTGATTCCCATTGGGAATCTCTGTTAAAATCGATCCACAGGTCCTGCCCTTTACCCGCATGGTATTACTCACTCAACCGTGAGCTTTCCTGACTTAGTTTTGGGTCTCAGGACTTTTTGTTTCCCGATGCCAATATTTCTCTATCCTCGCAGTCCCCTGAGCTCCGGAGTGCCGAAACACCTCTATCCATGACTAGCCCTCGGGGGTAATTCTTATCCCACACGACCTCTTCACATATGTCCGCGAGTCTATTTTGGGATTTCACGACCCAAGCACTCAACCTCCCATCCTCTGGACCCCCGAAATACCGATATACAAAATGTCGATTGGCAATTTTTCAATCTTCTCCTTCTTCATGATTTCGGACTTTTAAATGCCGAAAAACATGGACTTCTTATCCATGGGATCCCCGATCCTCCGAATCTCAATATCCTAATTCTCCGATGTGCCGTCAACTAGGCCCACAATGGAAATTTTCACCTCTCGCGATTTCTAGTGCTCGGACCTCTGAAATGGATGATCCCGTGACATGTGTCCTCCCACAAATGGACAACTCAGATCAAATCTCATCGTTTCGGGGTTTTTGATGTCGAGTGACCAAAATCACCTCCTCGAGATCTTCGATATCCCGAGTGCCGATATCCCAATGTGTTGATGCCTTTTGGGACTTCGCTCCTTTGTTCATGAAGGCTTAACCTTCGCGTCCCTCCAGTCAGATCCAACGACTGATAGGTATCTGAGTGAGATTCGACGGCTCACGATCCCCTCTTCTTGCACACTCCTCCTGACTGTCTTCTGGACGTGATGACCTTTCAATGGTCAAGAATCTATCGGCTCATGCGATAGTAGCTATGCTCCTTCCTGATCTTCTGTGCTTTATTCCAAAATTTGGAAGAATTTCCAAAAGCCAAAAGGCCTCGACCTTTGCTCCATTTCCTCTCTACGAGCTCCACAATTTGAGTCCTCGCTTATGCGGATAAAACCGCTGTCCCTCCTAAGCTTATCCTTTTTTCTTTTTTTTTTTGAATCCTCGAAGGATTCTTCAACTCCTGCTCCTCT
Source organism: Picea sitchensis (assembly GCA_010110895.2). Classification (NCBI taxonomy): domain Eukaryota; kingdom Viridiplantae; phylum Streptophyta; class Pinopsida; order Pinales; family Pinaceae; genus Picea; species Picea sitchensis. The sequence goes on along the minus strand of SNQJ01S0075300.1, from coordinate 52,586 downwards.
GCAGAGTATTCACATGCACACAGAGGTGTTCTCTACCCTGATCTTTCCTGTAGCTTCAACCTTCAGGAAAACTTGTTCTTTTTCCTTTCTCCCTTAGATGGAGAATTCAGATACCCTCCTAGCTCTCCATCTACACAAGCCACCTCTTGTTGAGTACTTCCGAGTATTCAGTAACCCTATGTATATGCTCGATGCCCACTTGGCAAAGCCTCTTGCAGAACTCCTCAGAGATTCTGTCTTCTTCTGAACTCAATAGGGTTCCTTCTATGCACTCTGGCACTCATTCAATGTCCACCTTACAACTGATCCATGCCCTCCTGGCAAAGCTCTACAGAACTCACAACCTAAGTTCTATCTGCAACTCTGCATCTCCTACATAGCCTTGCCTCCAGTTTATGTGCCACAACATGTCTTTGTCGGAACCCATAGAATTCAGAAGTTCTTCAGTGCACTGGTATTCAGAGACCGCAATGCTCTGTCATGCCCTCCTGACATGAAACCTCAAAGACCTCTAATCCTGAAAATCAAACACACTCCTGCAAATGCATAAGTATAACAGACATTCATAGCATATAAAGAACACTCACAGACATTCATTTAACACATAGTCATGAAGGAAGAACTGTTATTTGTATTAAATTTGGCAAAGGCCTATATTTACAAGGTGTCCCTGAGAACGACCTATAACAAGGTCTCAGCTCCTTCTCTTCTTCCCTCTAATCACAGATCCTAATTTTCCTCTACCTCTTCCCCAAAATGAGATACTAAAATCCCCTTTTTACCTGAGGGGCTCCTCGAGCTCTTCCCTCCAATCTACCTACCCTATTAAATTACATTGAATGGGTTGTCTAGTCCACAAATCAAATCTAGATCTCAGCCTTACAAACATTAAAGGCCTATCTACTCTAATGCCTGCACAAAGGCACGAATCTTATGGCTCAACAGCCTAAACATTTAATTTACATTCAATTACAAAATTGAAGATGAGGGTTGCGCCTCTCTTCAGCCTTGAATGCATGTGCTGACGTGGTTGGCTGGCTGGCTAGCTGGCTTGGAGAGATGCTCCTACATCATACTCCTCAGCTGGAAAATTCATGAGCTCCTGCTCATGAGCTTCCCATCTCAGCTATTGAAATCCTCCTAGATCCCAAACAAATATATGGAACTGTTCATCTGCTCCATCTCCTTGTTGTTGTTGTTGCTTCTGCGTTGTTGTTGTTGCTTCCTTCCTTCTGCTCTGCCTCTCCTTGCTGACAGTTTCTGCTGACCAGATCATCATCTCTATGATCACATCGATCACTTCGTCTAGCTGTTCCAATGGCTGGCCTTGTTCATGCAGTCTCCTCGGCTGCAAATTTTTTTGGCACATGGGCAAATCACTGTGATCTCCCACACCTTCTTCATCATCTACTTCCAACCTCACTTGTTGGATGTGCATGCTCTACACCTTCATCCTTATCTCCAGGGCTTCAATCTGTTCATACAGATTAGCCAAGCTAATGTTGTCTGCCTCTTCCTTTTCTTCTTCTGTAAGCTCCCAGGTTGCAGTCTCTTCGGTCTCCTAGATGAAAATATTGAGCCATTCCTCAGAATGCTTGTCATTCTCTTTCACTTCTTCTGTTGTCAGCTTCAATGTTGTAGCTTCCTCAACTTCCTGTCTGAAAACATTGAGACACTCCTCAGAATGCTCATTCTCCTCTTCTACTTGGGCAGCTTCAGATATTTTCTCCAATTCTCCTTCCTTGACAGTCGCAACTGGTTGTTCTGCTTCTATGGTTGTTGCATCTCCAACCCAGATTTCTGCCTCCTCTTGGGCAAGTGGTAGAAATATCTCGATTCCCCCAATCATTATAAGGCTCCTTAGATTGTCCTCTCGGATGGTGAAAGTTTTTAACTTGTCATCATCTTCATTCACATAGCTTAGTAGACCACATGAATCTTCCTTCTCTGTCAGCTACATCTGCTGATCTAAATCCATTTCTGAGCTCACCTACTCTGTCAGCTCCTCAGGCTAATTCTAACTCACCTCTGAGTTCATGAGACCCTCACATAGTCTCATCTTCTCATCCCTGCCCATCTGCCAATATGGGATGTTTCTACTACCCTCCTGGCAGTCTTCAAGATCTTCAGTTGATCCCATTTTGTTCTCTTCATCAAGAATTCTACCAGTTTCCGGTTCACATATTCGAACCCTCTCCTCAGGTCCATCAAGGTTTCCAGCATGCCTCAACCATCCTTTTAACAGTCTACGCTGTCTTCTAGCCATCAACTCCTTGACTGGTCATTTTACCTTTGTCTTCATCATGGGCCATCCATATACCCATCTCGAATTGGTATTCTACTGCATCTGCAGTTCAAGCTCTTCCATTCTTACCCTAATGTCGGCAAGTTCTTTCTCCCTTTCATTTGTGCTCATCAACTCTGGGATTTTTATTCTAGTATACTTATGGCCTTTAGTGGCCATGTTATTGTCTCTATCTGCCCTCTAATACTAAATGATGCCCTCCTAGAAAATCTGCTACTGTCACTCTGCAAACCTAAGTATCCCATCTTCTCCTACAGTCCTCCTGACTACCAATCTATCGTTGCCTACTTGCAAACAAATCCTTACATATTTTTAGTACCCTGTCTTCTCCCTTTGCCTCCCTTGCCTGAAATATACAGACAAGAATCAGGCTCTGATACCATAATGATGAATTCCCACTCGTACGTAGACTCGCACTACGTCCCTTCATAGGATCGTTCAATCACTAGTTGAGCCGAAGTGGCTCTTTTGATTCCCACTGGGAATCTCTGTTAAAATCGATCCACAAGTCCTTCCCTTTACCTGCATGGTCTTCTTCACTCAACCGTGAGCTTTCCCTACTTAGTTTCAGGTCTCGAGACTTTATGTTTCCCGATGCCAATAGTTCTCTATCCTCACTGTCCACTAAGCTTTGGAGTTCTGAAACACCTCTATCCATGACTAGCCCTCGGGGCTAAGTCTTGGCCCACACGACCTCTTCACATATGACCATGACTCTATTTCAAGGTTTCACGACCCAAGTGCTCAACCTCCCATCCTATGGACCCCTGAAATACCGATATGTGAAATGTCGATTGGCGATTTCCTGGTCTTCTCCTTCTTCACGATTTCAGACTTTTAAATGCCAAAAAACATGGACTTCTTGTCCATGGGATCCCCGATCCTTCAAATCTCAACATCTTGATTCTCCAATGTGCCATCAACTAGGCCCACAAGGGAACTTTCAGCCTCTCGTGATTTCCAGTGCCCGAACCTCCAAAATGGATGATCCTGTGACACGCGTCCTCCCATAAATGGATGACTCAGATCAAATCTTGTTGTTTCAGGGTTTTTGATGTCGAGTGACCAAACTCACCTCCCTAAGATCTCTGATATCCTGAGTGCTGATATCCAGATCTACCAATGCCTTTCGGGACTTCACTCCTCTGTTCAAGAAGGCTTAACATTTACGTCCCTCTGGTCAGATCCAACGGCTGAAGGGTATCTAAGTGAGATCCAACGGCTCATGATCTCCTCTTCCTACGTGCTCCTTCTAACTATCTTCTGGACGTGATGACCTTTCAACGGTCCAGAATCTATCGGCTCATCCGACAGTATCTATCCTCCTTCCTGAGCTTCTACGCTTTCTTCTAGGATTTGGAAGAATTTCCAAAAGCCAAAAGGCCTCAACCTTTTCTCCCTTTCCTCTCTACGAGCTCCACGATTTGAGTCCTCGCTTATGCGGATAAAACTGCTATCCCTCCTCAGCTTATCCTTTTTTTTCTTTTTTTTTTGAATCCTCGAAGGATTCTTCAACTCCTGCTCCTCTGCAGAGTATTCACATGCACACAAAGGTGTTGTCCACCCTGAGCTTTCCTGTACTTCGACCTTCGGGAAAACTTGTTCTTTTTTGTTTCTCCCTCAGATGGAGAATTTAGATACCCTCCGGGATCTTCATCTACGCAAGCCACCTCTTGCTGAGTACTTCCAGGTATTTAGTAACCCTGTGTATATGCTCAACGCACACTTGGCAGAGCCTCTTGCATAACTCCTCAGAGATTCTGTCTTCTTTTGAACTCAATAGAGTTCCTTCTATGCACTCTGGCACTCATTCAATGTCCACCTTACAACTTCCCAATGCCCTCCTGGCAGAGCGCTACAGAACTCACAACCTAATTTATGTTTTCAACTATGCATATCCTACAAAACCTTGCCTCCAGTTTCTGTGCCGCAACATGTCTTTGTTAGAACCCACAGAATTCAGAAGTGCTTCAATGCACTGGTATTCAGAGACCGCAATACTTTGTCATGCCCTCGTCACATGAAACCTCAAAGACCTCTAACCCTGAAAATCAAACACACTCCTGCAAATGCATAAGTATAACACACATTCACAGCATATGAAGAACACTCACAGACATTCATTTAACACATAGTCATGTAGGAAAAACTACTATTTCTATTAAATTTGGCAAACACTTGTATTTACAAGGTGTTCCTGAGCACGACTTGTAACAAGGTCTCGACTCCTTCCCTTCTGCCCTCTAATCGCAGATCCTAATTCTCCTCTACCTCTTCCCCAAAATGAGATACTAAAATCCCCTTTTTACCTGAGGGGCTCTTCGATCTCTTCCCTCCAATCTACCTACCCTATTCAATTACATTGAATGGGATGAATAGTCCACAAATCGGATCTAGATCTCAGCCTTACAAACATTAAAGGCATATCTACTCTAATGCCTACACAAAGGAACGACTCTTATAGCTCAACAACCTAAACATTTAATTTACATTCAATTACAAAATTGAAGATGAGGGCTGCACCTCTCTTCATCCTTGAATGCATGCGCTGACGTGGCTAGCTGGCTGGCTGGCTGGCTTGGAGAGATGCTCCTGCATCAATACACTTAATGCCCCTACATAAGCCTTATCCCTCATACATTCACCTTATGACTCATTCATAAATATTGTACCTATGAATTTACCTTCACCTTCTGCCTCCTGCATACACTGCACATACATGACACTACACATGTTGATTCATACTTTTTCTAACTCAATTTCATATAGGAATCAACATCTATAGGTATCCACAAAAGATGAAACTACAATATTGTGAATCTATAGTATCTATAGAAGGTGAAAGTATAGGAATGTGAAGCTACATGGATCTGTAAGAGAGGAACAATACATGAATGTCAAGCTATAAGCATTTACATGAGAGGACCACTATAGGAATGTGACCCTATAGACATATACATAATATATCATCTATAGGAGTGTGAACCTCTAGGCATCTACAAGAGAGAAACATTACTACATAAGGTTATCATTACAAGCTATCGGTGTACATAATTCTATAGAAATATATTTCTTTGGCGTCCACAAAAAATCAAGCACATGGGGCACCTATAAAAGACAATCAAGCATCAATTGGAAGATCACAACATTCATCAAAGAAACATGAAAGTTTTCACGCATCAAAGTGCATTTTTTCCAAATAAAAAATTCCTTCAAAAGAAAGATACAAAACATCTACTCATTCCTAAGAAACTATGATTTAGATAGGCATGACATGTCACCATAACCTACTTCGCGATAAACCTAAATTCACTCTATGACTACCCTAAATTGTGTCATCATGGTCGTTGAGATCTAATTTGGGGGGAAACAACTTGATATTTGCATAATGACATCATCTATCAGAGTAAAATAAGGTTAGGTCACATCAAGTCAAGAATGAAATCATAACAAGTAGAATTCTAATGAAAAAAAGAAAATTTGAATTATGATAACATCATATTGAAGGAAAAGGAGGAGACTGTTGGACACACCTACCACACTTAGAGTATTGGCGGGGGGGGGTGAATGAGTGTGGGGATCTTTTTCCCAAAACTTCCCTCTTACAAAAAAACTCCTTAGTTAATATTCAACATTTGCTTATTACACATTGTTGTCATTTATAACTAGTTAGATGTGAATACATATCA